>UESW01003844.1:985821-1005007 GCA_900491605.1 Calamus simplicifolius | reverse complement strand
GTATGATGATAGGCTATATGGCGGAGGCAGCAACTAAGAAGAGATCTACATTGCCATATGGTATGATTTTGACATTGGTATTCAGAAGCCAAGGTGTACTTATAATGGATAATGAGCCACTAAGAAAATTAAGGCATACAGATTACTATAGTGTCTCTACAATTCACCGGATGGGCTTCAGAAAAGAAAATGGAAATTGGATAAAAAGAGGACATGAGGCCAGAGCTGAAGAGGTTAGAGTTGAGGAGGTCAGAGGAGAGGATATTCCTGAACCATCTGCTGGACCTTCTTCTGCTGGACCATCTGCTGGACCCTCAGAGGCTGGACCTAGCTCTCACCCTCCACATCAGTCAGCATTGGCATCTGAAGATTTTCTGAGGAGCAAATAGGTCAGCTCAGAGCTTTACTGGCTGAGTATGATAGTCAAAGGACAAATGATATGTGTAAGTTGAGAGAGGAGTTCAATCAGTTGAAGGATGAGATCAATTCAAGACTTGACATGATTTCTTTTTCCATTAGCAATTCCGTAGAATCCTTTAGCACTGATCTTCATAAGATTTTTGAAAGGATGGAAGGCATTGCAGACGGTTCTGGAACTTATCTTCATGCTACCAGTCAACTAAAGAAAGATATCGACCTCGCCGTCTCTCAAATTGAAGCTTGTCTTGAAAGTTTTAAGAAGACTCAAAAAGATGATATTATGGAAATGATTGGACATTTAAAGAAAATTGTGTATAAGCATATTTGATTTTGATATCCTATCCTAGGTTGTATCTTAGGATTTCTTGCTTTCTTGCTTTAATAGCATGTATCTAGGATTTACATACTTGAATATGTCACTTTAAACACATGTAATGAATCTTGCTTTGGAATACAATTACACTTTTATTTCAAATTTGTCTATGATTGATTGATTGAATTTCAATGAATGAGTTTACTATCTTTATGATTAATTGAACCAACAACCCCGCTCTGATAAATTTTTTATTTTCATCTTATTGCTGATAACAAAAAAGGGGGAGAGATAATTGTATATGCATATAAGAAAGAGAAAGAAAATGAAGAACATTTTGAGATGGGGAGAGAAATTTTGAGATTCTAAAGATTCAATTGAATTCAGTTTATCTACATAGGGGGAGTTATTCAATGCAGGGGGAGCTTAATAATTTCTCCATATAAAAGTTAAATCATCTTGATTGATGTCATGTATCATTTTGAATATTGGCATCAAATTCTCTGTTAGGAAGTTCTAAAGCTTTAACAATGTCTATAATTCTCAATTCAAATGAATTTTAATGCATATACTCAAAGTTTTTGTCATCATCAAAAAGGGGGAGATTGTTGACCCAATTGAGGATTTTGATGATTAACAAAACTATTTGAGTATAACATTTGAAGTTACTAATGATTTTGATTAAGTTTTTCAGATTATAAGTCGATTTGATAATCAAAATCAAGAGTCAAATCAAGTTCTGGTTCGAATCTAATGTCAAGGTAAGATTGCAGACATTAGAGTCGACACATGGAATCGCAGAGTCGACTCCGAAAAATGGCACAGACTTAGAGTCGACTCCGGGACTGTTAGAGCCGACTCCAACAGAAAAGACAGAACGATGGTTTTTCAGGCCACGACTTAGAGTCGACTCCCAGACTGTTAGAGTCGACTCCAGAAGAATTTTGTGTCGACCCCAGAAAAGTCAGAGACGACTCCAGATCAGCGGATTAAAGAATTTCGAGTTAGAGCCGACTCCAGAAAAGTTAGAGCCGACTCCAGAATGTCAGACGCGGCTCCAGAACTGTCAGAACGACTCTAAACTTTATCTTTATCTATTTTAATCCCAACGGCTATTGTTATTTATGGATCTAATCCTTCTTACACTTGTTTCTAACGGATAGTTTCAAACTATTTATGGATTAATCGGATCTATAAGAAGAGGGTTTGTTGCATCTCAAAAGAAGAAAAAAAGAGAGGCAAAAAGAAAAGAATAGAGAGAAATCTTTGAGATCCATCAGAAAAGAAAAGAGGGAAAACTTCGAAGGAAAGATCATACTGATTCCCCAAAAGAAGAGAGAGAGATTCCAAGCTTTGTTGTTCTATTTCGAAGAAATCTCAAGAGAAGAAAGAAGCCCTAGTTTTCTGATCTTCTGAGTCTCAAGAGCATCTTGAAGGAAGATCCATCAAAGGAAGAGAAGGAAGAAGCCACCAAGATCTGCGAATCAGGCTTTGATTCCTATCCTCTTATTATTGTTTCATTATTGTATATTTGCTCATTGGAGGAGCTGTTTATCTTGTAAAAATAAATATTGTTTGCTGGGTCAATCTGGTGATTGATTCAGTTGAGGCTGTTAGCCTTGTGCAAGCATTAGCTTGTGGTGATAGGTTTTGTGCTGGTGAGCCTTGAAAACCAGCTGGGTTCGTTGTGCACCCGGAAAAAACAAGTTCGAGTTGTGAGCTTGCAAAACAACTCTGCTGTAATCAGATTGATTATAGTGTGGACCCAAGAGGTACTTGGGAGTGGACGTAGGTGTAGGTACACCGAACCACTATAAAATCTCTGTGTTTGCCGTGATTGTCTCTTTATCTTCAACTCTCTATTTGTGCTTGTTCAGTTTTAATTTGTGTGAATCTAAGTTTTTATTTCCGCTGGGGGTTATCTTTCAAAAGAGTTTAAATTTTTGAAAAACCCAATTTACCTCCCCTCTTGGGTTGCTATCTGGACCAACACCCTAGCTTTAAGGCGACGACACCATGCTTAAAATTGACCACGGAGAGAATCCCCGCGATACCCTGGTAAAATTCGGCTGAAAATCATTTGCGACACCCCAGTTAAAATCTCACGACACCCTAGCTTTAAGGCGACGACACCCGTGCTTACAAATGACCACGGAGAGAATCCCAGCGACACCCCTGGTGGAATTTGGCCGAAAATCCTTCGCAACACCCCGTTGAAATCTCACAACACCCTAGCTTTAAGGCAATGACACCCGTGCTTAAAACTGACCACGGAGAGAATCCCCGCGACACCCCTGGTGGAATTCGGCCGAAAATCATTAGCGACACCCCAGTTAAATCTCACGACACCCTAGCTTTAAGGCGACGACACCCGTGATTAAAACTGACCACGAGAGAATCCAGCGACACCCCTGGTGGAATTCGGCCGAAAATCCTTCGCGACACCAGTTGAAATCTCACGACACCCTAGCTTTAAGGCGACGACACCCGTGTTTAAAACTGACCACGGAGAGAATCCCTGCGACACCCCCTGGTGGAACTCGGCCGAAAATCATTCGCGATACCCAAGTTGAAATCTCACGACACCCTAGCTTTAAGGCGATGACACCCGTGCTTAAAACTGACCACGGAGAGAATCCCAGCGACACCCCTCGTGGAATTTGGCCAAAATCCTTGCGACATCCCAGTTGAAATCTCACGATACCCTAGCTTTAAGGCGACGACACCCGTGCTTACATATGACCACGGAGAGAGTCCCAGCGACACCCCTAGTGGAATTCGGCCGAAAATCCTTCGTGACACCCCAGTTGAAATCTGACGACACCCTAGCTTTAAGGCGACGATACCCGTGCTTATAAATGACTACGGAGAGAATCCCCGTGATACCCCTGGTGGAATTCGACCGAAAATCCTTCGCGACACCTCATTTGAAATCTCACGACACCTTAGCTTTAAGGCGACACCTGTGCTTACATATGACCACGGAGAGAATTCCAGCGACACCCCTGGTGGAATTCGGCCAAAAATCCTTCGCGACACCCCAGTAGAAACCTCACGACACCGTAGCAATGCTACGACACCCGTGCTTATAACTGACCACGGAGAGAATCCCCGCGACACCCGAGGTGGATGGATTTCGGCCAAAATCCTTCGCGACATCTCAGTAGAAACCTCACGACACCGTAGCACCAATGCTACGACACCCGTGCTTATAACTGACCACGGAGAGAATCCCCGTGACACCCGAGGTGGATTGGATTTCGGCCGAAAATCCTTCGCGACACCCAGTTGAAACCTCACGACACCCTAGCACCAATGCTACGACACCCGTGCTTATTGCTTTAAGGTGACGACCAACCCGCCTTAACAGTCAACGCATAGGTGTCGTCGCCTTAAAGCTAGGGTGTTGTCAGATGAGAATGCGGTGTCGGTAACAGCATGAGTTGGGGATGGTATCGTTAGGCCCTTCGTCAATGTATTATTAATTGGTGTCGTAATTTTACAGCTTCGGTGTCATTTTTTGTAAACTGGGGTGTCGTGACTTTTGAATTCAGATCATAGGTGTCGTATTGTTTTAACCTTCGTGTTCTAATCCTTTGTCAGGATATATTAACAACTAAATCTATGGATATCATTGTTCATGACTGTGTGCCTATATTTCCACAGACGATGCTGAAATTAAAGATCGGAAAGAAATCGATAACACTCCGGCCGTGCACCTTCACCCGTCGCTCCAAATGCAGTGGATGATACTGTAGTTTCTCAAACTGGAATGAAATTCAATTCAGCAGATGATGTATATACGTTCTACAATGGATACGCGAAACGAGTTGTTTTGGAATCACAACAGTGTGTAGCAGGGCCAACAACAAAAAACAACTTTGCTTCAAGCACCTGGCGTGTTGGAGGCAAGGAAAATTTAGAAAAACAGAGAAGAGTATGAATCATAGGGATACTGGGAAAGTTGATTGTATGGCATCCATAAAAGCAAGACTGAATGCTACAAGTGGTAAGTGGATATTGGATGAGGTTTCTCTAGAACATAACCATGGGATGTCCATAACATCAACTGGTTATCTACGGTCGCATAGGAGGATCAGCACACCAGAGAAGGCAGAGATCATCAATTTACATATCGTGAATGTTTCGACAACTTAAATATACTCTGCCATAGCAAGGAGAAAAGGGGGCAGAAGACAATTGGATTTCACCAAGAAGGATGCTCGCAACTTCATTTGTCGCGAACGTTAGTCTAAGCTGAAAGAAGGAGATGCTCAGTCGATGGTAATTCATTTCACTGAAATGCAACTCAGAAATCCCAATTTCTTCTATACCTTAGACCTCAATGATAATGGTCATCTGAGGTCTGTCTTCTGGATTCATCCAAGGTCAAGATTGGCATGCACATACTTGGTGATGTTCTAAGCTTTGACTCAACCTACTTGACAAACGATATCAAATGCCTTTTTGTTCATTCGTCGGGGTCAACCATCATGGATAGTCTACCTTGCTTGGTTGCGCATTGTTGTCTGATAAGAGTACTGAGGCATATAAATGGGTTTTTCAGACATGGCTGGATGCAAATGGTGGTCAAGCACCTATTGCCATAATAACTGACCAAGATAAGACAATCGAGGCTGCTGTCAAAGAAGTTTTTCCTAACACACGACATCGATATTGTCTTTGGCATATATTGAAGAAGATACCTGAAAAGATTGGCCACATTTGCATGGCAAATCCCAAGTTTATGGTTGATTTCGATGAGGCGATATATGATTCATTGACCATACAGTCATTCGAGGAAAGGTGGGCACATGTTATGGATAAATATAAAGAATGCAAGTCTATAGATTGGTTCAATGTCCTTTACGAATGTCGGGATAAATGGGTCCCAGTTTACCTAAAGGATACATTCTTCGCAGGTTTGTATGTCATTGTCTTTGATTCATGTTAGCGTTCAACGCTTTTTTTTGTTGACAAAATTTTGAACAGGGATGTCATCTTCACAAAGGAGCGAGGGCATAAATCACTTCTTCGATGGGTTTATAAATTCGAAGACTACACTAACGGAGTTCATAGCTAAGTACGAAGATGCCTTGGAAAAAAGATACGAGGCCGAAAATGAGGAAGATAATAGGACGTTACAAATGATTGCTTTCCTAAAGACATCATCACCTTTTGAGAGACAAGCTGCAAGAAGGTATACAAGGCGCATTTTCAAAAAATTTCAGAATGAGATCCTTGAAATGGCTGCATCAAATACTAAATTGATTAAGGAAGCTGGCAACTGTGTATATTTTGTAAAGTCGTATGAAAGGATTAAGTCGATGGAATCAGCAAGGAGATGATCAAAGATTATATCGTGTCATACGATAGAAATATTGAGGATGTCCAATGCCAGTGCCGATCCTTTCAGTTCAAGGGGTACCTGTGTAGGCATCCTTATTGGTTCTTCATCAAAGTGACATATTTGTTTACCAGATAAATACTTCTTGAAGAGATGGTGCAAGGACATGAAATATCAATTCAACGAATTCGACTGCAATACTGAAGGTTATGATAAAAGCACACGAAAATCATGGTACGCAGTGACAATTTTTTAATTGAAATGTCTTAATATATGTTTTCATTAATATTATGTTAATGATTGTAGATATAGTTTGCTGAGTCATCGGATGATGAAGCTCGGAAAGATAGCCTCCATGTCTGAAGATGCATTTAATGTAGTGATGGATGGTCTAACACCTATATTCAAAATTGCCGTGGATGCCAACTGCGCAGCTAAACCAGGTACAGAGCTTGTAATTTAAGATCCTGAACAAATTAGGACGAAAGGTCACCAAGAGAGAATAGATTAAGAGTGGTCGAGAAGAAGAAAAAAGATCAAGAAAAAATCTGGTTAAGGAAAGAGCCGCTTCAAGCAACAGGCAGACTTGTTTGCAGTCAATTAATACCGGAAGGACAAGGAAAGAATTGTACCACCTTCCGAAGCTTTGATGGACGAATTTGATGCTTATGTATTGAGTCAACTTACACAGGAGCATATATAAAACATGGGTGTCGTAACTTTCTAACCAGGTTGTCTTGGTCGCAAATGAAGTGCTTTCAAACTAGGGTGTCTATTTCAATCAAATGAAGTGCTTTTAGCGCGAGACACCCCAGCTCCGGGCTAACGACTCCCTAGATCTAGCATGGCGACACCCGAAAGGCGAAATCCTACGACATCCCAGTACTCACGAAAGGACACCGAAGCTTTTAGCGCAACAACACCCCAGCTCTTGGCTAAGACTCCCTAGCTCTAGTGCGGCGATACCCGAAAGGCGAAATCCTACGACATCCCAGTACTCACGAAAGGACACGAAGCTTTTAGTGCGACGATACCCCAGCTCTGGCTAACGACTCCCTAGCTCTAGCGCGGCGACACCCGAAAGGCGAAATCCTACGACATCCCAGTACTCACAAAAGGACACCAAAGCTTTTAGCGCGACGACACCCCAGCTCTTGGCTAACGACTCCCTAGCTCTAGCGCGGCGACACCCGAAAGGCAAATCCTACGACATCCCAGTACTCACGAAAGGACACCGAAGCTTTTAGCGCGACGACATCCCAGCTCTTGGTTAACGACTCCCTAGCTCTAGCGCGGCGACACCCGAAAGGCGAAATCCTATGGCATCCCAGTACTCACGAAAGGACACCGAAGCTTTTAGCGCGACGACACCCCAGCTCTTGGCTAACGACTCCCTAGCTCTAGCGCGGCGACACCCGAAAGGTGAAATCCTACGACATCCCAGTACTCACGAAAGGACACCGAAGCTTTTAGCGCGACGACACCCCAGCTCTTGGCTAACGACTCCCTAGCTCTAGCACGGAGACACCCGAAAGGCAAAAACCTACATCCGAGTACTCACGAAAGGACATCGAAGCTTTTAGCGCGACGACACCCTAGCTCTTGGCTAATGACTCCCTAGATCTAGCGCGGTGACACCCGAAAGGCGAAATCCTACGACATCCCAGTACTCACGAAAGGACACCAAAGCTTTTGGCGCGATGATACCCCAGCTCCGGGCTAACGACTCCCTAGATCTAGTGCGACGACACCCGAAAGGCGAAATTCTATGACATCCCAGTGCTCAATTTACGACACTGTAGTGTTCAATTTACGACATCATATATGAAAACTTAAGAAATTATGAAGTAAAAAAGGCAAAAATATGAATAAATCGAGGACACCCCTGTTCTCAATATAAAATTTGTGCATTTGCATTAAATCTGAATCAGTGTTAATATAAATAAATTACATTCAATTTTCATTCAAAGAAGAATTAAAAAATTAAGAACATTTTTCGACAATGTCGCTGATCTTTTTGTTCAGGCCCTCTCTCAATATCATCGCAGCTAAGTGTCGCCGGTAATCTCTGACTTCCTCATCCGTAAAATCCATCTTCATATCAGGATTGTCCCATCGAGCAAGACATTCCATGTATCTCAGACAGTATAGGCCGCAATCCAGCGATCCGGTCGGTTGGCTTGGATAATCTGAAATCTCTTCTATCGGTCAAGTCATCGCTTCCTTCTTATCGCAGTAGATATGGAATATGTGGCCAAGAATTGTATGCCATTTCTTTGCATTGGCCTTGTACTTGGGGTTGTGTTTCATTGAATTCAGGTGCATGAACACCTTTCTTTCCATGTCGACAGCAACCAAATGCCAGTGCGAGTTATCGAGTTTATTATGGTGAAAAAAAAACCAAAATTGGTCCTTATCTTCATCGGATACATTGTCAAATATCGAGGCCCCTGATGTTCCAGCGAGTTCATGAGCAGGCGATGAAGAAGTCAGACACAGAGCGGATACGAAAACTGATGCAAATATGCACTTATGGTATCGGTCTGGATGCTCTGTCCAGTTGCGCATCAGAAACTCCTGGCCGGCATCAATTATCTGCCAATGCAATGTAAACCGATTAATATAATTCTAAAATCAACAACTAGAATAGGTTTCTTGATATACTTACATCATCTATTATCATTTCATTGTTAATGAGATCTTGAAGATTTTTTCTTGTTACAATGCCAGAAAACATATTGGTGTAGACGATCTCGTCGGTTAGTCGTTCGCTCAAAAAATTTTGAATAATAATTTGGTCATCTTCGACCATTGTGTTGGGCTTTGACGTGCCCACTGTCTTCGCCGACTTTTTAGGCCGGGTTGTCTCATAACAATCTCCGACGACCGTGGATGCCTTACGCTTCCTCAGCTCTTTTTTAACCCTCCTAACAAGCGAAGGCACTCCAAGTTTATTATCGGATTTGGACTCCTCTTTATTTTCATTCCCATGCTCTGTTTTATCATCCAATATCCCCCTCCAATCTCTTCTCCTCTGCTTTTGCATTCCCTGTCTCATTAAACACTCGGATGAATGGTCCTCCTCCATCTTCTTCTCCTCACTATTTCCATTACCAGGCTCGCGGAGGACCAACTCCAGGGAATGCACCTTCTCTATTTTCACGTCTCCCTTGTCCTCCTCATTTCTTGCATTACTTTCTTTCTGAGCAGTGAACTGAGGAGGCTCTCAGCAATGGACAGCCTGTGCCTGACATCGTCGAGTTGATCCTTAACGCACTCCAATTCAGTCCTCAACTCGGCACATCCTGCGCAGCTATCCGTTGGTTGAGGGGCACAGCTATCTGTTGGTTGAGGGGATGCTATATTCTGCTGAGTGAGAAGCCATCGCTCTTCTGACAGTGGTACAGTAGCTCCCTCCATCTGCAACGCAAGATGATAACAAATTAATATTAAGTGAACATATTGACACATTAAGTTGAAAAATATGGTCAGAGCAATGGAGCAATATACTAGCTTACCAAGTCGTGAGGCTGCAAGTCGGCAACCCGAACCGACTGGATCTTCATTTGGTGGTCATACCACTTCAACAGCCGGGGCAGTTTATCAGGATATGCTGGTGCTCGCATTGATGTATGCTCGAGGAACCACGCCTGAACATGATATTTTTTGGATATTAAATAATGTAATATTAACAAAGAAATTATACTAAGAACACTATTTCTGCATCTCAATAATCCTTACCACCAGTGTTGCCGAGCATCCGAACAGGGTAGGCTGCCTCCTAACTTTTTTGCATTCTTTGAGTGGATAGGCTCCTTGGAACGTAAGCAAGCAGCTATTTCTGGGAGAGTCAGAACAATCAACTCCTTCAATGCCGAAGCCCAGTCGATGCTATCCAGTTGACTTAAGTCATCCAAGTGCTAGATGAGATACCGTGGACATCTCTGATTAGACTTTAGAGCCAAAAACATGGCCAACATGTATGCGATCCAAAGTCGGACAGTGTCCTCGATATCCTGTGCCTTAGATGATCGGAGTTGAAATATTAACTTCTCCAAACCTTCTTGGCGAAGATCTAAACCCAGGCCAAACCGTCTGAACAACCTTCCGTTGAACAATTGGCTGGACGTGTCGATCTTCTTCCCATGAGCTGGAAGACCCAGAATGAGTGCGACTTCATCGGCACTGAATAAAACTGGCTTTCCACAGAAAATGAACTCGTCGCCTCCATTGCGACATCTTATGATGTCTGCTAGCAGTCGCCCGTCGACTGTGAACGTCTGCATGTCGACGAAGGCACCAAATAGGGTCCTTCGAATAAGTTTTGTATGCCGTCTAGTGAACCCCATCCTCCAAACCTTCTGAACGTATACGGCCGGCCTGCAACTATTCTTAAACAGCTGGGAAGCCTTCACTGCGGGGACTGGAACAATTTTCATATCAACTGAAACAGGGGGTAAGACATAAGACATACTTGTCATGAAATTTTAAGAGAGGATGTCATAATATTTTAACATAGTGATAAACATATCTGAAGGAGCCGCATCCTCATTCAAATGAAGAACGATGTCCTTGCATTGTTCCGCCATTTTCTTCGTCTGGTTCTTCCTTATTCGCGGTCTTCGTCCACAAACGAAAGCACTCATCTCCATGAATGAAGTATATGGAAGAAAGAATTATGGAAGAAATTTAGGAGACCAGTGGCTTCTCGAGCAAGAAATGAAGGATGGCTTCTCGAGCAACAGACGAAGGACCTCTAGGGTTTATGCCGACCTCAGAGAAATACGAAAGGACACCAGGATCGCCATGATCACATCATACTGACCCGCAAACCCATAGGAACTGCCCACGTTTTGCAACTTTTCTCGAAAAGATGGCATAGCTGAGTTATTAGGGTGTCATCGAATTAGTACTAGGGTGACGTCAAAATTCCTGCCTTGTTCAAGCAGGGGTGTCGTCGCCTTAAAGCTAGTGTATCGTGAGATTTCAACTGGGGTGTCGCAAAGGATTTTCGGTCGAATTCAAACTAGGGTATCGCGAGGATTCTCTCCGTGATCAGTTTTAAGCAAGGGTGTCGTCTCCTTAAAGCTAGGGTGTCGTGATATTTCAACCGAGGTGTCGTGAAGGATTTTCGGCCGAATTTGAACTAGGATATCGCTGGGATTCTCTCCGTGGTCAGTTTTAAGCACGAGTGTCGTCGTCTTAGAGCTAGGGTGTCGTGAGATTTCAACTGGGGTGTCGCAAAGGATTTTCGATCGAATTCGAACTAGGGTGTTGTAGGGATTCTCTCTGTGGTCAGTTTTAAGCACGGGTTTCATCTCCTTAAAGCTAGGGTGTCGTGAGATTTAACTGGGGTGTCGCAAAGGATTTTCGACCGAATTCGAACTAGGGTGTCGCGGGGATTCTCTCCGTGGTCAATTTTAAGCATGGGTGTCGTCGCCTTAAAGCTAGGGTGTCGTGAGATTTCAACTGGGGTATTGTGAAGGATTTTCGGCCGAATTCCACCAAGGGTGTCACTGGGATTCTCTCCGTGGTCATATGTAAGCACGAGTGTCGTCGCCTTAAAGCTAGGGTGTCGTGAGATTTCAACTGGGGTGTCGCAAAGGATTTTCAGCCAAATTCGACCAGGGGTGTCGCTGGAATTCTCTCCATGGTCAGTTTTAAGCATGGGTGTTGTCTCCTTAAAGCTAGGGTGTCGTGAGATTTCAACTGGGGTGTCGCGAAGGATTTTCGGCCGAATTCCAGCAGGGGTGTCGCTGGGATTCTCTCCGTGGTCATATGTAAGCATGGGTGTCGTCGCCTTAAAGCTAGGGTGTCATGAGATTTCAACTGGGGTGTCGCGAAGGATTTTCGGCCGAATTCGACCAGGGGTGTCGCTGGGATTCTCTCCGTGGTCAGTTTTAAGCACGGGTGTCGTCGCCTTAAAGCTAGGGTGTCGTGAGGTTTCAACTGGGGTGTCGCGAAGGATTTTCGACCGAGTTCCATAGGGGTGTCGCAGGAATTCCACAGGGGTGTCGCAGGAATTCTTATCCCAAAAAAGGATAAAAAGGACTCCCGACCAGATATAAAAACCCTCACTCATGATGAGAGAGGGATTTCAACTTCTCAAAAACTTTAAGAAATTTCTCAAAGTCCTTAGCTAACTCTCAGATAAAGGGAGATACACTAATGTTTCCCAGACTAATCACTCGAGCGTCAAAGAGTTCCCACCGTAATAATTGACTCATAAAAACTTTTTTGGTAGGATCCCAGTTCAAGATCGAGGCCTCAGGAGACTTCCATCTCTATCCTTACCAGCTATCGGGTCTCGAATCTTATATGACGCATCGAGGAAGATGAATTGACGATAACACCTGAAATAGTCAATTCAAAAGAAAGCTATCATAACCTACTATCGGTGTCAAAGTAAAACCTTTATTTACACCTCACCTTTTTTTTTAAAGGATAATGGCAAAAAAAAAGGACAATAGCAACAGTAACCAGGTGTTATTACTGAAGGCATATTCAAAAGCGAAAGTTTTGATATATCATTTCGATACAATATGATCTATTTTGAACGCAATGATTCATCAGTATACGTATTCATACCATAAAATTAATTTATGAGTCCTACATTACTGATGCATGGACTCGTGCTCGAGCAAATTACCATGCCTAATGCAGACCATGCTACATCAGAGCGGTGTACTAAAACTTTTTCTATTGGAAAGCACTTGCTGCATCAGAGGATGGCGCAACAAGCACACACCGGGTGCACAGATTGACCGTGCACCTATGCCACCATGCATACCGAGGCCCAATGGACCTTGTTGCATATCGCACATACGGTGACATCCATGCATGATCAATCCGCGCGCTCGATGCATGCTTGCTACACCGCCCTCTAGTACGGAAAGTCTTTTCCTTCTCCATTCAAAATAAGTGCATATTCTTAGGAACAGTTCTATTAGACCTGCACCTAGACCAGTTTAAGAATTTAGGGCTCAAACTGCCCAAACTGGGTTTGAGTTCGTGTCAAATTTGGATAGCCTAGCTAGAAACTTGGACAACCTTGGGCTCATTTTTTTCAGATTTTGATTGATAACGATGATGTTGATCCATTGTTTTCTCACATGCAAAAAAAAAAAAGGCAAACACAGTCAAAGACGGATGCAAATATTAAAAGAATTAGATTAGATTGCTAATTCAATAATTAATGGGCTTAAAGTGGCTGGCTTAAAAAACGAAAAGACATGTGTTATCATTTTATCTAGAAAAGTAAAGAAGTAACAAGTGTTTATTAAAAGACAAGACATTCCCAACTACCGGTGCCTAAGATGAATCCTCTTTCTTCTTGGGACCTTTCAAAAGATTGCTGGTTTGCCTTAAATTTAATGAGTGTGGTCGCTAGAACGAAGAACCATAACGAGGCCTAGCACAAGTCGAAAAAGAAAAACTCCCTCCCCCATTGAGTTATTGTTGCTGGCCCCTTTCGCCATCTAGTAACAGTTTAAGAGGACTGGTAAATAAATCAAAATGTTGGAACGGTAAATTCAGATTGAGGCTAGACTCCCTTTAAACTGTTTACAGAAAGAAACGGTTATTTTAACAGCTGCCAAAAGAGACGTTACAGCCAGCTGTGAGCCCAAGGCTGTGGAGAACTACATAGGGAATCTACTTCTAAATTCCACTGATAGCGTCAACCCCCATCACAAGTCAATATCATATAACACATACACTGCAAAAAGAAAACAGCCTGCATCATCCTCTGCACGTACACTCCAATCATCTTACCATGAATCAAGTAATAGAAATCATAAGCTTATGTCAGCAACAGAATCCGTATTCATTGATAATATGAATCATAACTCAATGGCGGGCCAATGGCAACATGTACACTGGCCTGAAACCGGCTTAGTGTTAAATAGAAGTAACCACAGCAATCATATCATCGATATCAAAAAAAAATTCAGGATGAGCTATTATACCCATCATTCCTTTCTTTTTCAAGAGAGACGCTTGGCCAGTTATATGCTAGAGATATCATGACATACCACGTTCATACAGAGAACACTCTAAATAAATGCAGCAATAGCACTACCCATTTCCAACTGAACCAAATAAATAAGAAATTATGGAGTAGCAAAAAGCACATATTAACTGTTACACCATAAAAACCCAAATGCAAGGATCTCAGATGACACTGTACGCTCTTTTTTCAGAATTCCTAAAGCAGTGCCCAATCAGTTTTGGACAAATTCTTCGTTCTCGCAACACTAAATAGAACCAAATTAATAGGTGCCACAAAAGAAAGTTGCAATATTGTAACGCCAGCTGAGCCATATTAAAGTCTCAATAACACAAGTGAAAAATTCAAATAAAGAAAGGAAAACAAAAGTTACCATGCAGCCTCAAAGAAGCTTAAAGCATTAAAAAGTAGTAATCTTTAGAGGACATCATGATAATTTTTTTTAAAAAAAAGTTAACCTAAATGATGTCATTAAGATTCCACCCGATAGAACACCTGGTCATTAGTATAACCACCTTAAACATATATGGAATTCTAAGCCAGATATAGATCCACAATCCATCAAGAAACATCTCCATCGAATGCAGGAAACCATTGCAGCTTAAAGAAGCAATCCTCTAGTCAATCTTCACAGATGAGAAGAGGTAGTGAACAAAGTAGAATGACACCAGGAAGCCAATGGTGCCAGTAGATAGCATGATAGCAAGAGCCATGATAAGCGAATAGCCCAGGTAGAGCATAGCTGACACAGGTCCACTTAAGCTCTTAAGATCAAACACCAAGTAATTGATGGAGTATAGGAACACATAAAGAGCGACAGAACCAGAAGCAAAGAACGCTTTCCACCACCACCTCCAGTCTTCCACACAGAGATGCATGTATGTCAGAACCACAGACACTTCAGCACAGACAATAACAAGCAGTAGGAGGACGATGAGTAGAAATCCAAACACATAATAGAACCTTCCAAGCCAGAGGCTGGAGAGGATAAAGAATAACTCAATGAAGAGGGTTCCAAAGGAAGGGTACCAGCCCCAAGAACAAGCAACCATGAAGGGTATTTCCTTGCTGGAATTTCTCTTGGAATTTGGTTGGTCCTAACGGGGAATTGTATGGGCTCAGCCCGGGTACCTACGAAACCCCCCAAAAGAGTGAGTGGCACCGAGATGCAAAACCACAGAGACAGAAGAGTGAAGTACAACGAGATTGGGAGAGCCCCGGTACTATTGTTTCCCCAAAGCAAGAAGTTTAAGAAGGTGAGAACTACAAACACAATCCCAGGAAAGAAGCAGGCAATTGACCAAGCAACAGACCTCCACCCTTCAGAGCCACCTTTGATCGTAGTCCATAGCCGGACACCAACATACCCAGCAAAAATACCGAGGAAGAGATAAAGGAGTATCATCCCAGTCAAGAGCATGCCCCGTGATGCAGGAGACATGAACCCAAGAGCAGCAAACACAATTGTCACGACAGCCATACATGTAATCTGAACACCATCTCCAACCATGGCACAAAGCAGTTTAGAGCAAGTTGGTTCTCTAAACACGTCACCCACAACAAGTTTCCAGCCGGAGAGCTCCTCATTCATCTGAGCCTGGGCCTCTTTATCCAATTCCTCATACCTTGTCAGGTCCCTTCGAACGGTTCTCAAGAAAATAACAAACACTATTCCAGCCAGAAAGAAGATGACCATAAGGGAGTTCATGATCGAAAACCAATGGACCTTGGCACCATCCATCTTCAAATAAGAATCCCACCGTGACGGCCATCTAATGTCGCTCTTCACAAACTCTACTTCGTAAGTGAATGTGATCCTCTCCCCCTCTTTGATGATCTGACACTTGTCAAGCTCTTGGGGGCAATACACAGGATCAATTTTGTCATACATGTTATGCTTCGACATGGTTTCTTGGTCATGCTTAACACTGCATGGAGTTACTTCAAACCCAACTATCTCATAACCAGACATCTTATTCTTATCAGTCTCTGAGATCACTCCCATCCCCTCTTCCCCTGTGCCAATTATTTCTACACCACTCCCTTCATATTCATGAACAAAGACCTTAAACTTGAGGTGATTGATGATATAGTCATCATTGCCTCCATTGGGGGTGTATCCAACTGGAAAACCGGTCCACTGAATGGTGATACCATTTTGTTGAGTGAACCTCATTACAGGCAGGTTGTCGAGAATCATGTTCACCTGATAGAGATCGCGAGTTCTTTGCTTCAAGAGCTTCACCTCATGCTCATTCAATGGTTTTGTTGTACAAAGATAAAGTGATTCACTGACATTGACATGGAACTTGTACGGAGAGTTGTCGATCTGATCCCCCATGAGCAGCTCTCCTAGATTCTCCGCACTCTTCTTGATCCCACCATTGGGTTCGCAATAGGGAAGACTATAGTAGCTAAATGGGAGCTCCGTCTCAATAGAGGTGAGTGAATTCACTTTAACTGAGATATCTTCACCTTGACTGTAGGTGTGCATATAATTCCCGGGGAGATAGAAGCCATTGGAAGGGCATGTACTCAGAAGCAAAAAGAAGGAGATCAATACCAGCGCCATAGAGATGACGGGAGTTAAAGCTATCTTCTTAATCTTTTTATTAAAAAATAATCAAGCGCTTGGATCTGAATCTACCAACCCTTAACTACTTCCAATACTAGGTCACCTTCCAATTACCTGGAAACCAAAACAAGAACCCTAAATCAGGCTCAACCAAAAGTATCATTGTTCCTAACCATCCAAGCAGCAAATCTACGGATCAAACCGCCAGACCAGTATCAACGAAAAGAAGCAACAATATATAAGCTTTGTACGCAACATACTACAAATCTATCAAGATCCAATAGAAAAGGCCAAAGTAGCACCATACATGAAGTCCTTTCACATCCCAACAAATAAAACAAACCAGATCGAAGCACGAAATTTAAATCAAGAACCGGAAACTTAAACAAACAAAGGATGCAACAGATCTGAAACCACAATTACGAGATCCAAAAAGAAAAAAAAATAAACATTAAACCATTCTTCCAATCTCAGCAGGAAAAAAAAAAAAAAAACCTAAATCCAAAGGCACATAGTAGCAAGATGGATCTAGAACCAGGAGATGGACCTTTTGCGCAAGATTTGATCGGGACCTCGTCCAATTCGGCGAAGAGAAAAGGCTTTGCGCGAGATTTGATCGGGACCTCGTCCGATTCGGCGAGTAGAAAAGTAGTAGGGCAAGACGAAAGGTAGAGAGGGATATCTCGCAGGAGGTGGGACGGAGGGAAGATATAGCATTCGCATCCCGCATCGCCGGTCCCCGTAATTATTTTGATTTGTTTAATGTTTGGCGCCATCTCCACCGTCTATCCGGTGTGCTCTCTTGATCCGATCGAGCGACCACCATAATGGAGGCCTCTATATGGGTTGTCTTAAAGTAAACCTCAATCAAAGTCGAGGCTGCTGGGGTTGAACAGATCTACTTCAACTAAATTAAAAAATATTAACAGTCATTCTATTCCCGGACTAATCTCTACCAACCAAATCCAATAAATAAATAACCAAACAAATATTATTAATAATTAAAATAAATTAATTAATAACTAAGAATCACATCAAAAAAAAACTCTTAAGCAGCTATTTTTCTAAGGGACTTGCAACGCTGCAAATTCATCTATTAATCCCATTAAATTTGTACCATCCGATGGTTTAATTAACTTCATATTTATTTATTGATATAATTAACTTCATTAACGACCTAAATCATGTAACTCAAAAATTAAATTAAAATTAATTAATAATATAATAGCTATAATCTATTTCAAATTAAATCATTGATGTTATAAAGGTAATTTCATATTATATCAAAGTTTTAATTTTATAAATAGATCTTTTCTCATGTCCATTAACTTTTGTATACTTGGATTGAGTTTGATACTATTATAATGCTTTAAGCCCTTATTTAACTATGTTAGTAGGATAAAATAAAATTGTGTGGTCCAAAAATTTGAATAAATTAATTGATGATATATAAATTTGAGTTATAAGTATATGATATTTTTTATCTAATATAAAATTAAATTTAAGGTATCACATGATTCAAAATAATTATGAAAGATTAACTACTGCTTTAGTGGATGGTGACCCGTTTTCTTGTTAGTTTGCTCACAGTTGAATCTCACGATAAATTCTCATATCTTTTCCAGAAAAATAAATTAAAAAAAGGTTACCCTACAAAATGACAACGGCCGCAATTTTGTTCTATTTTTTTTGGGTTGCTTGCGCTTAAGAGATGATGATGGATCTGTTTGGCCTTCTAAAATATGATGTTGCTCACGTGGGCGTAATCAAAAAGAAAAATTATTTCTCAGTACTACAACATGCCAAATTTTTATTTTGTTAAAACGAGAAATGCTCAGTTGGCCTACCTAACCTTTAAAGAAGTCAGACCATGTAGGCTGGGCTTATAATATTCTTTGAGCGCGGTCTCAAGGAACGAACTTTGTGCATCGATGCAAATCATATACATCATGCACGGTCATATATAATTGAAAATAATTTTATTTTTTCATGCATTACATGCATTTATACTTATGCACGATCAATCAACATAATGTACGCAATGCACAAAGACTATTCCTTAGCTCGTATTGAGCCCCCAAACTCCACGCTGCGATCAGTCCATGTTTTTTAGGATCGCTTGTTTTCTCCAAGGTTGGTCTCGATCTTTTTTTCCTCAGCTCATCTAATTTTTCCACTATACTTCCTACATCAATAGGATGATTTCAAGCGCTCGTAGTTGTTCGTTTCGATCGATTTAATAAAGCTTCGAGGTTTCGCTTGCTAGTTTCCCTCCAGGTTTTCGATCTTGGTGATAGTTCGTTTTACTTTATAGAGGCATTTGGTATAGGATGACCTATTCACAATGAAATCATTCTAGATATTGGGTTGCATTAGGGTGATTCTATGTGGCGATGATTCAAGATCACTTCTACCTTACGAATCATTGTCTTGAGAAAGTTTTGGGAGATTCCACCGGAAAAACTCCACCGGATAACCATGTTGGTACATAATTTGAATGACAATCTATCTTGCAGTGGTAAT
>UESW01003844.1:933967-978837 GCA_900491605.1 Calamus simplicifolius | reverse complement strand
TGAAGCTGCCCGCCATCGAGCCCTATCATGGGGCCTCCGATCCCGATGACCACCTCAGCAGCTTCAGGTCGATCATGATGTTCCATGGGGCATCAGATGCAGTCCTCTGCTGTGTCTTCCCCTCCACCCTCAGGGGATCCGCTCGAACCTGGTTCAATGCTTTGAAACCAGGTTCCGTTAGTTCATTCGACGAGCTAAGCCACCTCTTTATCAGCCAGTTCGTCAGTAGCCATCATCACCGGCGGAGATCCAACTCCCTCTCTGAGGTTAAGCAGGGAGAGGGGGAGTCCTTGAAAAAATATCTTGGCCGTTTTAACATGGCCATGTTAGAAGTGGACCACCTTAATCATGAGGTGGCCATGTCTGCCCTAGCAGGTGGAGTATTGAAGGAGAGTGACTTTTAACTGGAGCTGGAGGTCAGCTACCCTCAGAACCTCTCCGACATGATGGCTCTGGCGGACAAATATGACAGAGTCGAAGAATCGCGGAGAGCTGCCCGCACCGAGCTGACAAGGAAAAAGGAGCCCAAGGGCTCGGACAAGCACTGATCCGCCCGCTAGCCAAGTCCGTCTTGCCGCCAAAGGGTTCCTCCACCCCTGCCAAGAAATCGCACCCGGAGCCCGCCAAGGAGGTTCAAGCGGTTCACTCCGCTCACTGCTCCAAGGGCAGAGATCCTCATGGCGATAGAGCGCCAGCTCCCCCGACCACCTCCTCTCTGAGGGAATGCTACCCGAAGAGATCCCACCAAATACTACCGCTACCATCGGAATCATGGCCACGACACTGAGGAGTGATGGCAGCTGAAGAACGAGATCGAAAGGCTCATCCAGCGGAGTAGATTGGACCAATTCAGGAGAGCACCCGAGCCAAGGAACGGGGGCGATCGTCAACCTGAGCCTCACAACCTCCTCCTCCGAATCCTCCGGTCGCTGGTCACATTAATGTGATCGAGGCAGTTGGCAGTCCGTCGAGTGGGCGGAACGATGAAGAAGGTTCGCCAAAGAAAGCGCGAACAAATGAGCTCTCCTTCTCCGATAGCGACCTCTAGAAAATACAGTTCCCGCATGATGATGCGTTGGTTGTATCCCTTAATCTGAACAACTATGATGTAGATCGAATTCTCATTGATAGTGGAAGCTCCGTCAATGTTTTGTATCTCGATGTGTTTCTGAAGATGAAACTGCTTATGGAGAATCTCCGAGCTGTGAACTCCACCCTAATGGGGTTCACCGGTGATGTTATCACCCTAGAAGGAGTCGTGACCCGCAGGAACTTGGCCTTCTGTTGCCACAGTCCACACAAATTTTCTGGTGACCAAGCTTCGATCCCTACAATGCAATTTTGGGAGACCCGGCCTATGTCCCTTAGAGCCGCTCTCCATCCCGCACCTAGCAATGAAGTTCCCTACCGGATGGGGAGTGGGGGTAGTCCGGGAAACCAAGCTGTAGCTCGGCAGTGTTTCGTCACCAGCCTGCAATCCAAATGCCCGAGGTTGATGGACTGGATGCTCGGGAAGATTTTGCCGAGCAACGGGAGAACCAGCTGAAGAGCTGGAGGAGGTGCCGCTGAACGAAGCCCGGCCGACCAAACTATAAAGATCGGTCACTGCTAAAAGGGAAACCTCGGACGGAGCTGATCGACTTTCTCCGAAGGAATGCTGATGTTTTCGCCTGGTCAGCTTCGATATGCCGGGAATCAGCCCGGATGTTCTCATCATCATCTTAATGTGGATGAGATGTCCCGGCCCATAAAGTAGAAGAAGAGGAGCTTCGCCCCTGAGCGGCAGAAGGCGATTGAGGAAGAAGTCGACAAACTTGTTAAGGCAAACTTCATTCGGGAGGTAAACTATCCAAGCTGGCTGTCCAATGTCGTCATGGTAAAGAAGTCGAATGGCAAATGGCAGATCTGCATCGACTTCACCGACCTCAATAAAGCTTGCCCGAAGGACATCTTCCCTCTCCCTCGGATCGATCAGCTCGTAGATGCTACTTCAGGGCATCAGATGCTAACCTTCATGGACGCCTATTCCGGTTACAATCAAATCCGAATGGCGCCTGAGGATGAAGAAAAGACCGCCTTCATAACCGATCGAGGTACATATTGCTACCGTGTCATGCCTTTTGGTCTGAAGAATGCAGGTGCAACTTACCAAAGGCTAGTCAACAAGGTCTTCAAGGAGCAAATCGGCCGAAATATGGAGGTATATGTCGACGACATGCTGGTCAAAAGCAAGAAGCATCCCAGCACATTGAGGACCTCTCTGAGAGCTTCGCAACGCTCCGAAAATATCGGATGAAGCTCAATCCAATGAAGTGTGCCTTCGGTGTCAATTCTGGGAAGTTTCTGGGCTTCATGGTTTCTCAGCGAGGCATCGAAGCCAACCCGCAGAAGATTCAAGCCCTTCAATAAATGACACCCCCAGCATCTATCAAAGAGGTCCAGCGCCTGACAGGAAGTATCGCGGCCCTCAACCGCTTCATAGCTCGATCGGCCGAAAGGTGCCTTCCCTTCTTTAAAGCTCTCCAATATGCCAAGAATTTTCAATGGACTCCCAAGTATCAGAAATCATTCGAGGACCTCAGAGGTATCTCGGCTCTCCACCCCCTCAGCAGCCCCAACTCGAGAGACGCTATTCCTGTACTTGGCGGTTTCAGAAGGCGCAATTGGCTCGGTTTTGGTCAGAGAAGAGAAAAAGACTCAAAAGCCGATCTACTATGTCAGCAAACTGCTCTGGGACGCCGAGACAAGGTACATCCGGATCGAGAAGTTGGTTTTGGCCCTGGTAATGTCGGTTCAGAGCTGCGACCATATTTCCAGTCGCATTCTGTGACAGTTCTCACCGACCAACCCATCAAGGCGGTGGTCATCACCGGAGACATCAGGAAGGATGGCTAAATGGGCCGTCGAGCTAAGCGAGCATGACATCCGATACCAGCCTCGCCCGGCTATCAAGGCCCAGGTTCTAGCTGACTTCCTCCTTGAATGTACTATCCCGGAGGATGGTTCCACTCCAGACTCCCCCGAGCAACCGAAGCCTGACGCCCTATGGCTGCTCCATGTTGACGGATCATCCAATACCGGTGGCTCAGGCGCTGGCCTAATCCTCACCAGCCCAGAAGGGGCTACCTTCGAGTATGGCGTTCGCTTCTCCTTCCCAGCCTCCAATAACGAAGCCGAGTATGAGGCTCTGCTCGCTGGACTTCGAATCGCCCGTGAGCTCAAAGTGGCTGGCCACATGCAGGGTGAGTTTGAGGCCCGGGAGCCAAACATGATTCGATATCTCCAGCAGGTGCGGGACTTGCTTTCCCACTTTTTTGAATTTGAAGTTATCCAGATCCCCAGATCCGAGAATGCCCGTGCCGATCTATTATCCCGACTGGCGACTGCGGAATCAATGAGTGCCGAACGAAAGTTTCCCCTGGAAATCCTGGAAAAGCCTAGCATCGCGGAGGCGGACCGAGTGATGCAGATTGAGACCGAGCCATCCTGGTTCGATCCCATCTCGAGGTATCTCAAAGAAGGGTCGCTCCCAGCCGACCGTAAGGAGGCAAGAAAGCTAAAATTGCAAGCTGCCCACTATGTGTTGGTCGACGACCAGCTCTATAAGCGATCCTTTTCCATGCCATTGCTCAAGTGCCTTCGTCCATCTGAAGCTGATTATGCTCTTCGGAAGGTACATGAAGGAATTTGTGGCAACATCTGGGGAGTCGATTTCTATGCCACAAGGTGCTACGCCAGGGGTACTATTGGCCCACTATGCAAAAGGATGCTGATGATCTCGTTCGAGCTTGTGACTCATGTCAGAGACACTCCAACATCCAGAGGCTCCCTCCACCAATTTAGCCCCTATTTCCTCCGCTTGGCCCTTTGCTAAGTGGAGGATGGATATTCTTGGCCCTTTTCTCCTTGCCACGGGGTAGAGAAAATTTTTGTTTGTCGCCATCGACTACTTCACTAAGTGGGTGGAGGCTGAGGCAGTTGCCCAAATAACGAAGCTCGGGCCAGAGACTTTGTGTGGAGATCCATTATCTACCGCTTCGGCCTTCCGCATACAATCATCACTGACAATGGCAGGCAGTTTGATAACCTAAAATTCTAAGGTTTCTGTGAGGAACATGGGATCTGCCACCGCCTTACATCGGTGGGGCATCCACAAGCCAATGGAGAAGCCGAAGTAACTAATCGGACCTGCTTCAAGGGATCAAAGTTTGGCTCGCCAGAGCCCGAGGCAGATGGGCGGACGAACTTCATCACGTCCTATGGGCTTACCGCACTACCCAGAGAATCCCCACCCGCAAGACCCCATTTTGGATGGCCTTTGGCATGGAAGCCGTCATCCCTATGGGGTAGGACTCCCTTCTCTGCGAGTGGAGAGCTACTCAGAGGAAGCTAACGATGAGCAACTTTGCACCAATCTCGACCTGGTAGAAGAGATCAGAGAGAAAGCTGAATCAGAATAGCTGCATACCAGCAAAGAGTGGCTCGTTGCCATGCCTCCAGAGTCAAAGGAAAATTGTTCTCGCCCGGCAACCTCATCCTCCGGAAAGCGTCCGTTTCCAAACCGCTGGAGCAAGTAAAGTTGTCGCCAAATTGGGAAGGCCCTTATCAAGTGGCAGAAGTCGTCGGACCGGCACCTACAAGCTCCAGGATTTGGACGGGAAATTCGTCCCCGGACGTGGAGTTCGGACAACCTCCGCATATATCACCAATAGAGTACGCTCTCTATAGACTTGCCCCATTTACAGCTTTGGCATCTTGTTTCTATTCTCCGCGGCACGACCGCTACAGTCATTTTTTTGAAAGGTCGTAATAGAAAACAAATGTCGCTTATACATCTATTCTCGGCACAACCGAGCTATCTCTCGAGCCAAATCTCCGTACCTCGGCAGGGCCGAGCATCAAATCTCCGTACCTCGGCAGGGCCGAGCATCAAATCTCCGTACATCGGCAGGGCCAAGCCTTGAATCAAATCTTCAAACCTTGGCAGGGCCGAGCATCAAATCTCCGTACCTCGGTAGGGCCGAGCATTAAATCTCCGAACATCGGCAGGGCCGAGCCTCGAGTTAAATCTCTGAACCTCGGCAGGACCGAGCCTCAAATCAAATCTCCGTACCTTGGCAGGGCCAAGTAAAATATCAAAAAATCTCATTCGGATTCGGGCAGCTTACAAGCCCGGCCGGACCAAGTGGTCTCCAAAACTTCGTTTGGATTCGGGCAGCTTACAAGCCCGGCCGAACCAAGTGGTCTCCAAAACTTCGTTCGGATTCGGGCAGCTTACAAGCCTGGCCGGACCAAGTGGTCTCCAAAACTTCGTTCGGATTCGGGCAGCTTACAAGCCCCGGCCGGATCAAATGGTCTCCAAAACTTCGTTCGGATTCGGGCAGCTTACAAGCTCCGGCCGGTACTAAAGAGTAAAAGCCTCGACCAGAGCCGAAGAGCGTCACTTATCAAAAATCTCGATCAAGGCCGAATGATAAGAACAAACCTCTGGAAATAACAACGGACATGAAAGTTGCAGAAATCTCTTTTTCATTCATCACAAAAAGGGTGAAAAAGAAAGAAAAAGATACATGAGCCCTCACTGGGCCTTATCATCTTCTCCGGGAGCCGTCGAACCCTCCCCACCGAGCTGACTCGGCGACCTTTCGTCGAAGGGATGCTACTTCCCCCTCCAGCCGATCATTGGCACGACGAAGGAGCTCGACTTCCCTCATAGAAACGCCAGATATTGTTCGGCCTTCTGGAGCCACTCGTGATCCGCAAACATTGACGCCAGGGCCACCCCGTCGACGGTCACCATAACGCGGCTCCCCTGGGACCCCTCACGGCCATTAGCGCCGCTACTCGGTTCCACAGTTGATCGCCCCTCACCTCCAGATGCCATCTCAGAACCCAGGAATTCTTGGGAGATCGACTGAAGAGATGACTAACAGAGGCATCCTTCTCATCCGTATTTAAACTGCTCCTGGTGAATATTTCGATCGTTCGAGCCATTAATCTCAGCCCGTGGAAAAACGCCATGCGTCACCACCTCAGTGGGCGCTCGCGGGAAACGAAGAGTCCCGCCCCTCGTCGAGAGGATCATTAATAACGCTGAGGCGCTCAAGGAGCTCCCTTCTCGAGATTAAACTCCCTCCGATCTGCCGGATCATTTTCGAAGTAAATATCCTCGAAAATCTGCCAGACTTCCTCGAATCAGGCGTCCTCAAAAAACACGAAGGAAAGAATGTACAGTGGCCAACACTTGAGCTACATAGTTCTCCCTCTCTGATGTGGCCGATTTACAGGCTTCAGGGCCCCCTCCATCGCTCAGGTAGCCCCTATCCTCTTTGGCCGTCCGCACCTGAATCCACAGTTGCAGTAAGGACCAAGTAAACCATCAAAAATCCTCGGCAACGACCGAGCGATATTCTGAAGCCTCGGCAACAACCGAGCGATATTCCGAAGTCTCGGCTACAACCGAGTGATTATCTGAAACCTCGGCCAAATCAAATGGCATACTCTTAAAAAGTTATCTAAAGCTCTGGTCTAGACGAGTAATCTCTCAAACTCTCTGACGCAACTAAGACGTCCTATGATACTTCGGCAGAAGTAGGCAACCTCCTTCTACTCGACCGAAAAAATACGAGCTATCCCTTTCTGAAGAAACACCTGCTTCGTTCTACAAACAGGATCATGCTTACCGCATGAGCCCCGAGACCGCCCAGGTCCACCTCTGACCTGAATAGGGACAAATGCTTTCCTCCACTGAGGATCGAACATTGGTCTAAGCAAAACAAGGTAGCAAGAACGCTGCCGAAATATGCCATGACCCAAAAGCATGATATGGGAGTAACTCTCAAGCACAATCACATCGAAAAGAAGCAGGTGCTAAAAGAATAAAGAATAAAAGCTTCTTTATTTCTTTACCAATGAAAGGGATTACAACCTCCAAAGAGGCATTACAAGTGCATCATAGCACAAGAAATAAAGACGAACAAATGGCTCGGCCTGACCGTTGCGATCAGCTTCGGTTAATAATGATATCTCGGCGTCTGACCCAAGATATCAGAGAAATCAGAATGGTGGATCAGCCCTATTGAGCAAGGCAACCCATCCACCGATCTCTCGGACGATATGTTGGATACCGAAGCCGAGGATGCTTCCCCCCGGGTGGAATGCTGGGCTGTAGGTCGCCGCCCGATTGAGAGAGATAGGGTACCATTAGCCCCGCACTGCTCTCAACTACCTCTTCACATGGCGAAAGATTCCCCATGCGGAGGGGCTAAACATCCAGCCCGAGGGAGAAGGAAAAGTCCGCGCATGCTACGGGGGTACATGTGCACTTTCCATCCTGCGACCCCAGTAAAACCACAAAGGACACACAGGAAGCGCATATGTGCGCTCTCCATGTGATCCCTGCGGACCTCCTGTGCACTCTCCATATGATCTCCGAAACTCCTCTCTGGAGGATGAGTTGCTCTTCAGCGACTCCTTCATCACCCCAGCTATCCGAGGAAGACAACTTGCAAAAGAAAAACTCAGTCCCCCCACTCTCAGCCCAAGGGATAGGCATCATGAACTCTCACAACTCACGGAGAAGAAAACCTTGGAGGATGGCCTAAAACGGCCCTCTCCTCCTGTTTTATAGGCAAACAAACCGGGAGCAACCATCAGAGTGAAAAGCCCCGAGATTCAAAAAGCCCTACCTACACGGCCACGTGGCCTCCAAAATGAAAAGAGCGCTCTTCAATGCGCGCCAAATGCGTCGCCCGAGCTATGACGCACGCCAAAAGATTTTTCCTTGATCTCGAATCGAGAGCCTTAAATGCAGGGGATCGCCCTGGTCCTTGAGATACGGTAGGCCTGGAAAATGCCCAGTGAAAATGATGCCCTCCAATGGCAAGTCAGCGTCTATATCGTACCTTGGAAAAGATCGACAGGATAAACAATCCCGAAAAATACAGAGGCAACCTTTTGCAGGTTACAGGGCCGTATTATCCATTTCGGCAAAAAGAAGATCAGCTCGCCTTGGAAAAGACAAGACGCTGGCAGAATAATAAAAAGGCACAGAAGCCAAGTACTCTTCAATAAAGGCACCTTGATATCCTCTGCTCCAGCCCAACTGCCCGTTACGTCTCGGCATAAACCGAGACATTGCCCTGCTCCCGCTTAAGGCCAAAACTGCCTCTATACATCAGAATAAACCGAAGTATCTCTTCAGTACAGCATGACTGAACATTATCTTTCGCTTTGATCCGGACTGAGACAGCCGCCGATGCCTCAACAACAACGAAGCACTCTTTATACTTCGGCCAAACCGCGCGGTACATTGCACCCCGGCTGGAACTTGCGAAGTTCCCTTTACCTCGGCCAAAGCGTGCCGATTTCTTTGCTTGAGACAAACTAAGCTATCCGATACCTCGGCCTCGACCAAAATATTTGCTTAAGTCTGAGCCAACCAGCCCAAGATAGCGAATGAGTCATAATTCGTTCGCAGCCATAAGAAAACTTGGGGTAGAAGATCAGCCAAAAGAGGTGATTAAGCAGATGAAGACAAAAGACCCATTCATTGAAAATTTTGACCGAATTACATATCTGAAAAACAAAAGCATGAATGATCCTCAAGGATCAGGAGCTGGATCAGTTCCAGTGGTGCCCTCAACAACACTCGGAGAGGCTCGGCTCGCTTCGCCCACTTCAAAAGTCGTCGTTCCTTCGGCGGCAGGCTTGAAGTGTCCCTCGGAAGCTGTAGCCTCACTTGAACCCAAGATAGCGTCCAGGTCGACGTCTGAGACATCGTCATATTCATCTTCTTCAGCCCCCGGGGTACAGGCCTCACAAGCCTCAACATCCAGGAAAGAGAGGTCCCACTCCGGATGCTCCCGGGCTATCTTAGTTCGGGTCTCCTCCTCGCCGAGCTAGGAAAGCCTCGGCGCAGGTCGCATCCTCTACGCCCCGAAGCAAGCCCATTTGCTCCTCAATCTCAGCAACCCACCTTTCGAGCTCTAAGCTCCTCTCTTTACTCGACGACAGTTCCTCTTGCAGGATCTTTAGTTGTTTCGGCCCTCCAATTTCGCCCTCTCCATCTGCAAATGCAGCATTAGCCGATGCAACAGCGAGTTAATGAGAGAAGTTTAAAAGACAGTACCGTACCTCCTCCTCATGCTTGGCTAACTTCTCGGTCAACTCCTTGACCTCGCCAAGGCCCTCAGTTTATCAGCTTTAACCTGCTTGATTCTGCCCTTGAGGTCATCAATCCTCGATTGCCTATTATCAGCTTCTTCCCAGGCCTGGGAAAGCTCGCAATCAAGTTGGGTTAACCTCTCCTGGTGCCATTTAATCCTATCATCCTTGGCTATGATGCATTGATTAAGATTCCGGACCTTCTCCTCCGACTCGCCGAGCATCCTGTTCAGGCGATTCTTCTCCTCGGCAGCCTCTCGCCTCAGTCTGTCTCGACTTTCATCGAACTATTTCTTGGCAATTCCATTTCTCAGCATGCCGAGATTCGATTTGCGATAGCTTCGAGCATGCCTCATTGTACCCCGCCTGGAACCGCGCAGTTCCTTAACTTTGAGCTTTAACCTGGACACGTCGTTGAGGGCGACATGATGCAATCCCCTCACCATCTCCAGCTTCTTATTGACAACGTCCAAGACCTGCTCAAATTTGTCAGACGCCACTACTCGCAGTCGGAGCTCGGAGCTGACTCTCTTGGCCTGAACGCTGGCCCCTGTCAGGCTCAAGCGCCAGCATAGAGCCCTATTGATCAGAGCACTCTGTGGAAAAAAAACAAGTAAGGAAGCGCGATCAAGTTCGCCGAAAACACATGATACTCCAGAATAGTAACTCACCCGGGAGGTGTAGGATCTAGCTAACCCCATTAGGGTGGAGTTATCGATATCGGGGAGAAGGTGAATGTCCTTCGCTACATTCCTGACTAAACGCGGCGTCGACAAGGTCCAGGTCCACGAACTCGTCCATCGAGGGACCAGCGCTTGGATGTAATGCTGACTTCATCAAGGCGGAAAATGCCTCCTCAATAGCCGAGCCCGGATCACCAGGCAGCCCGTCGAGGAACCATCGGAACAATCTCAGACTGAGGAGCCTTCAATCTCCTGGCCTCCTCCAGCAAAAGCCTAGCCTGCATTTCATCAGATACCTCAGCCAGCCCCGGCCTCAATCTTCCCGAGGCTTCGACAGGGGAAACTTCTGCTGGAGGGTCATCGTCTTGTCCTCCTTCTTCACCCAAAGGCCCCTCTTCAATCGCTGGTGCCTGCTCCTCCCACGCGGACTCCACCAAAGCCTCAACTTGTTCACCAGCACTTCTAGTCTCCTCAAGAGGAACCCCTCCGGCAGGAAACTCCTCCCGAACATCCATTGCCTTTGGCCCAACTCATCACCCTCTAACCCATCCGAGGGAGGCCCTTCAACAACAGGCTCACCCTGAACTTCCAACGGAGCCTCCTCCGGGCTATCGCTATCTCCACCAGAGGACAGGGATCTCGGCGACCCTCTAGAGTCCTCCTCCACTATGTACTTCCCCATCGTGGCTACTGCCTCTCCCCCCAGCGGAGAGAACCCTTCTTCCATCGCCGGCTCCCACGTCCCCTTTTTCAGTGGTGAGGAGCGCAGGCTGGCTTTGACTTGCCCAACCTCTGGCGAGCACTCTTCGAAGAGACGGACTTTCTTCTCGGGCTTGCGCCTCTCTGCGCTGCTGGTCTCTCTTGGGCACTTGCCCAACTCCCTCTGTATGCGGCCCGCCATCTCAGATTTCTTGGCTGCAGACATGGGGAGCAACCGGTCAAACCTGGGTATATCTACCCCAAAGAAAGGAAAAACAGAGAAAGGGAAGGGGCTTACCCTGCCTATCGATAGGGCTAAGCCGGCATCGCAAAGGGCCTCCTCCGACAGTAAAACAATAGCCGAGAACGTTCGACCGCTGGTGAGGACCCCTAGGTCCTCCTTCTCCCGTTTCGATAAGGCCGGATGCGCCTCCATATCTCTAACAGGGCTTCCCCATCCCGCGGGAAGTCGGAACCGATGTTCCCTTCAGTGATAAAAAATGGACCTTCCATCCCTTTATGGACGATGATTATCTACGATCATCCCGAATGACTTCCGAGGTCCGATATAGGACCACTCCGAGTTCCTCCCGGGCATCAGATGGTAACAAGCGCGGAACAGGGACAGAGTTGCTGTTACCTGAATTCGGCTACACATCGAGATGAACCCGATGATACTCCGCCAGCTGTTAGGAGCCACCATTGTCGGACAGATGTTATAAAACTTCATGATCTCCTTCACCAGGGGATGGAGAGGAAACCGGAGGCCTGCCTTCAGGCTGTCTTCATAAAGAAAGACCCCATGCTCCAGCTCCTGCGAAACCCTGCACTCGGGCCTCGGCAGTCGCAGAACGATATCCGAGGGAATGCCATATTTCTGGCGTAGTCTTCCCAATTCCTCAGCGGTATTTCTGAAACCATGTCGCTGGGTCTCATCATTCTGCTGGCTGGAAGAAACACCCAGCAAGATTGCAAAGAAAACTGGGGGACAAATTTCTCTAGGAGGAGACGAAAGGGTGCGGTGAATGGGAATATCGTTGCTTCGACTTTGCTTCCCCCCGAAGGAAACCGCCTCAAAAGAAGAAGATAAGGCATCTTGATCGAAACGCCCGGAACCGCCGCTGCAGGCACCGTGAAAACCGGGATTTGCTGTGGCACTCCCCCAATCGTTGCCCTAGAAAGCGACGGTTCCATTCCGTAAAAGCAAGATGGCCACGCGTGCTAATTAGAGCACCATTACACAGCTGTCAAATCCAAACCCACTCAAATCATGTCACCCGGAGTTATACTCCCTGCGTCCGAACCTACGCTTCGAACTAGGGAGTGGGGGGCATGTGTTGAGGGGTAAAATTGCCATTGCATAAATAATCGTGCAAGGGGGCTAGGATCAACCCTGACTCCCACATGCTGAACAATACCCGCTAGAGACAAGTCAGCCTCGGTGGATCGGGGCGCCTTAGCCCCTCACCGAGCCAAGAATTCCTAAGGCGCACATCATCTCTCGATTTCAGCCGAGCTATATCATCTCTCGTTTCAGCCGAGCTATATCATCTCTCGGCCTCAGTCAAGCTATACCATCCCTCGGCCTCAGCTGAGAGATGATAAAGCTCGGTTGAGCCATAAATAATCATGCAAAAGGGCTAGGATCAACCCTGACTCCCACGTGCTGAACAATACCCGCTAGAGACAAGTCAACCCCGGTGGATCAGGGCGCCTTAGCCCCTCACCGAGCCAAGGATTCCTAAGGCGTGCATCACATCTCTCGGTTTCAGCTGAGCTATATCATCTCTCGGCCTCAGCCGAGCTATACCATCCCTCGGCCTCAGCCGAGCTATATCGTCTCTCTCGGCCCCGGTCGAGCTATCCTACTGTACCTCGTCAGCCGAGTCAACATTTTGCCCCGGCTAGACCCAGGCACTCAAGGACCTTGTGAAATTCGGTATGGGAGAGTTCAAATCCGTAATATTTAAACAGAAATCATATCAAAGAGTGGCCTAGGACCCGTGAGAGTGGCCTAGAGCCCTGGAGCCTATATACCCGTCAAATCTCGAGACATCAACCAGCTCTCCCAGCCGTCGATCCTCTAATCAACAAGATGCGAATCTTACTGACCTCATAACAAACTGGATTCAAATCCTAATGACTTTTGGACCCACGATGCCCCCAGGGAATCAGGTGATCCTCTATAAATAGAGTCGTCTGCCGACTCTCAGGTATGCGCACTTGCTCACTAGCACACTCTCTTCTGCTTGGACTTCCCCATTTTTTTCATTAGCGCTCTGCTCAGAGCTCTCAAAAGGCCACCCTTGGAGAGACTCTTAGCGAGAGCCTTCTCCTCTTGTTTGTTAATTGCCGATCCCCGCTGACTTGAGCGTCGGAGGGTCTTGCGCGGAGGGCCACCCCAACGCCTCTCGCGTGAGGACTGTTTTGCAGGTCCGTCCAGGAGGAAGCCCGTCCCAAGTCCGATCGTCCGAGTCGGAGGACAGATTTCAGCAGCAACAATTTTAATGTCATGATTGTTTATAAATTCGTCATATAAGTTTGTATTTTTTAAAAAAAAATTGATTGCTGATGATTTAAAACAGATAAATTGCATCTGATTTGCTGTTGGAATATACTGTTCTTCTTTATGGAATAGAATGATAAATGAAGTTCTGCAGCTATGCACATTCTTGCAATATCAACATGGCATGTTTGCAACACGCCTTCATATGCCTCTCTTTTAATTACTTGCTACAAGTCTGACAAGTATTTCAGAGACGATCCATCGTTTAAGAGTAATAACACGATTCTCGACGGATAATTGGGGCTCTACTAGTATCATATTAATTAGCAGTTCATTTGGATTAGAACTACCAAAAGTTAAGTGGCTGGCAGCCGCTGAGCCAATGGTTGGGCCAATAACTAATCTAGGCAAACCCTAAATAAAAAGGATAAAAGGTGCATGCACTTAAAGCAGTCATTCAATATAAGACATGAAATGAATAAAGGCAAATGAAAAAAGAGCGGTGGGACAAAGTAAATAATAATAATAATAGATTTACTACAACTAATTGGGATCAGTTACATCAATTCATTTTTTTTATTTTATTTAAATCATACTTTTGATAAGAAACAAAATTTTAAATCATTCTCGATCACTTTCTGTGAATGAGAAACAAAATATATATTTTGAAAAAAAAAAAGGGAGATCAAGCTCATTAGGTCCTATTCATTATTATCATAGCACAAAAAATATAGCTTCTAAGCATTCGTCGTGATAATCACGAGTAACCTCACTCATGACTAGGTGGTGACAAGTGTGGTGAGTTACCACTAATTGCTGCAACCTCATTAGTCAAGCAGCTAGTAAGTATTAAGAGTAGTCATGGGCTGGGCTTGCATCAGACCAAGGGCAAAAACTCTAGCCCGAGGCATTGAGCCTAGCAAGGCCCAACCTCGAGTTAGGGCTAGCCAACTCAAGCCCGACCTAGTAACAATAGCCAACGGTGTAGGCTTAGCCTAGCTTGGCACTAGTTATATAATATATTTAATATTTGTATTTCTTTTAATGAGAGTTGAATGTTGGTAGGTAGTTAAAGTTATGGCAAAAAAGAAAATAGTTTTATATTGACAAAAATATTTATTTATACATAAATATTTTTATATTAAATATAATATAAAAATAAAAATATAAATTATCAGGCTGGGCTGGCTTGTATTTTTTTAGAAGCTTAGGTTCGGCCTTAGTCTAGCCCAAAATTTCAATAGGCTTAAACTTTTGGCCTAGCCCAGCCCTATGAGCTAAAAACCATAGGCTGGTTCGATAATTTTTAAACCAAGCTTGGACCGGTCCATGTGCTATTTGACCCATACCCATCTCTAGTAAGTATGTTTCCATGTAAATTCATATTTTAAACAAAAAGTTTTTAAATATGTGTCCACAATAATTTTTAAACAAAAGTTTTCCTTTTTGAAAGATATCAAAGTTACTAGAAAATTCATATTTTTCTAAGTAAGTGTTATCCATATAACACTTAGATAAGAAAATAATTTACTCATATTCTTTTATACACTGAAAATTAACCATGATAGCCATTACTTATATCTTTTATATTATAACTTTTTCATATAACTTTTTTTCTATGATTAAAGCTCAATTTTCTCTCATCAAGCTATATTTTCATGCATACTTTTAATATATACATTAATCAATAATTATATATAAATTTTATTTTTAAATAAAAATAAATTATCATACTTATTATTTACTAATTGAATAATAATATCATATCCAGATATTTTTATTTCAAAGATACAATCTTTCATAAATATATTGTATGTTTTCTTACTTTTCTTTAATAAGATGCATCGAGGGTAAAAGACAAAAATAAGAACCAAGGAGTATTAATGAAATTATGTAGGGATATTTGAGAAAGATTAAAAAATACATATGTTACCTAATCCGTGAGAAACCAATTTAGTCATTCGGATGATTAAGTATTACCCCAAATTTAATATGCAAGTAATACCTTGCTAATGCAACCTATCCTTTTGACTTTTTCAATCCAAGTAAAAGAAGATGAGCAAGTTAGTTAAAAATTGACTAACTTATCCATAAAATTTTTCTGCTAATAAAGCCAAAGAATAATATTCATTTTCCTATACTCTTTTCCCTTCTACTACAATTTTAGCACTAGAAGATCAAAATTATCTTTCAATATAATTTTTAATCCTGTTTCATATCCACCTAATAACCCATGTTTGTCTAATTCTCATGCAATCTTTATTTTGGAACCATTATAATCGAGTTGGCATTTTTTTCATGTAAAATTATGCATAGCTAAAATAAAAAATATTTTTAAAGCTTTTTTCACATATAAATTTGCTGAAATTTTTCAGAAAAATTGATCTCAAGAAATGTTTTCTTTGAAAAACTTTTTTTAAAAAAAAAAAAAAAAACCAAACGAGAGCCTTTTAAGAAGGCCAAATCAAGGGCTCATGTTCCTATTTGACTGTAAGAACGTTTAGGAAGCTCGCTCAACAGATGGGGTGGTGACGTAGTAGAGAAGAAATTAATAGCCCGTAATTATTTTGATTTGTTTAATGTTTGGCGCAATCTTGACAGTTTGTCAGCTGGTGTGTTTTTCTTGATCGGATCGACAGACCACGATGATGAGTTGACTCATATAAGTTGACTTAGGGTCAGCCTTATCTCTCCTCTTCTTCAATCTTGCTCCTTTATTCTTTTAGCTGAATCGGAGGAGATTCAGATCGATCCAATTTCGCACAGAAGGTACGTCTCCTGCCTCTAGATTTATTTCAGTCGACTAACGTGCCCTTGGATTTATAGTTTCTTTCGTGAAGATCGGAAGAATAGTTTTTTTCTGTTGTTGTTTTAGATCCGTTGTATCCTTTTTTTTATTTAAGTTTTCAGTTCTTGATTTAGATTTCATGCATCAATTTGGTTATTTTCTTTGCTGGGATGTGAAAGGACGTGAAATATGGTGCCTTTTCTATTGGATCTTGATGGCTTCGTAGTATTTTTGAGTCCAAAGTTTATATATATATTGTTGCTCCTTTTTCGTTAATAATTGCCTGGCTATTGGATCCGTGGATTTGCTGCTTGGATGGTTAGGAGAATTGCTGTTTTTGGATAAATCTGATTTAGGATTCTTGTTTTTGCTTCCAGTGATTGGAACATGGCCTAATATTGGAAGTAGTTAAGGCTTGGTAGATTTGGATCCAAGTACTTGATTATTTTTTAATAAAAGGTCAAGAAGATAGCGTTAAGGCCTGTGATCTCTATGGCTCCGGTAATATTGATGTCCAAGAAGCCCTTTTATTTGATCTCCTTCTTTTTGCTTCTGAGTACATGCCCTTCCAATGGCTTCTATCTCCCCGGGAATTATATGCACACCTACAGTCAAGGTGAAGATATCTCAGTTAAAGTGAATTCACTCACCTCTATTGAGACGGAGCTCCCATTTAGCTACTATAGTCTTCCCTATTGCCGACCCCAAGGTGGGATCAAGAAGAGTAAGGAGAATCTGGGAGAGCTGCTCATGGGGGATCAGATTGTCAACTCGCCGTACAAGTTCCATGTCAATGTCAATGAATCACTTTATCTTTGCACAACAAAACCATTGAATGAGCATGAGGTGAAGCTCTTGAAGCAAAGAACTCGCGATCTCTATCAGGTGAACATGATTCTCGACAACCTGCCTGTAATGAGGTTCACTCAACAAAATGGTATCACCATTCAGTGGACCGGTTTCCAGTTGGATACACCCCAGTGGAGGCAATGATGACTACATCATCAATCACCTCAAGTTTAAGGTCATGGTTCATGAGCATGAAGGAAGTGGTGTAGCAATAATTGGCACAGGGGAAGAGGGGATGGGAGTGATCTCAGAGACTGATAAGAATAAGATGTCTGGCTATGAGATAGTTGGGTTTGAAGTAACTCCATGCAGTGTTAAGCATGACCCAGAAACCATGTCGAAGCATAACATGTATGACAAAATTACTCCTGTGAATTGCCCCCTAGAGCTTGACAAGTGTCAGATGATCAAAGAGCAGGAGAGGATCACATTCACTTATGAAGTAGAGTTTGTGAAGAGCGACATTCGATGGCCCTCACGGTGGGATTCTTATTTGAAGATGGATGGTGCCAGGGTCCATTGGTTTTGGATCACGAACTCCCTTATGGTCATCTTCTTTCTGGCTCGAATTGCATTTGTTACCGTTCGAAGAGACTTGACGAGGTATGAGGAATTGGATAAAGAGGCCCAGGCTCAGATGGAGGAGTCGTCCTCCGGCTGGAATCTTGTTCTGGGTGATGTACTTAGAGAACCAACTTGCTCTAAACTGCTTTGTGTCATGGTTGGAGATGGTGTTCAGATTGCATGCATGGCTGTCGTGACGGTTGTGCTTGCTGCCCTTGGGTTCATGTCTCCTGCATCACGGGGCATGCTGTTGACTGGGATGATACTCCTTTATCTCTTCCTCGGTATATTTGCTGGGTATGTTGGTGTCCGGCTCTGGAGTACCATCAAAGGTGGCTCTGAAGGGTGGAAGTCTGTTGCTTGGTCGATTGCCTGCTTCTTTCCTGGGGTCGTGTTTGTGATTCATACTTTCTTAAACTTCTTGCTTTGGAGGAACAATAGCACAGGGGCTCTCCCATTGTCATTGTACTTCACTCTTCTGTCTCTGTGGTTTTGCATCTCAGTGCCACTCACTCTTCTCGGGGGTTTCTTCGGTGCACGGGCTGAGCCCATACAATTCCCAGTTAGCACCAACCATATTCCGAGGGAAATTCCAGCGAGGAAATACCCTTCATGGTTGCTTGTTCTTGGCGCTGGAACCCTTCCTTTCGGAGTCCTCTTCGTTGAGTTATTCTTTATCCTCTCCAGCCTCTGGCTTGGAAGGTTCTATTATGTGTTTGGATTTCTATTCATCGTCCTTCTATTGCTTGTTATCGCCTGTGCCGAAGTGTCCGTGGTTCTGACGTACATTAATCTCCGTGTTGAAGACTGGAGGTGGTGGTGGAAAGCGTTCTTCGCTTCTGGTTCTGTCGCTCTTTATGTGTTCGTATACTGCATCATGTACTTGGTGTTTGATCTTAAGAGCTTAAGTGGACCTGCGTCAGCTATGCTCTACCTGGGGTATTCGCTCATCGTGGCTCTTGCTATCATGCTATCTACTGGCACCATTGGCTTCCTGGTGTCATTCTACTTTGTTCGCCTCCTCGTCTCATCTGTGAAGATTTGAGTACTAGAGGATTGCTTTTATGCGAAGATCGTTATCCCGTGGAGATTGACTAGAGAATCCCACGATAGCTAAAAGCAAAAATTAAGAAGCTTTATTAGCTAATGCTTTTACTTTGTTGTTGTTGTTGTTGCTGTGTTGTTGACTAATCGTGACTACTATACTAAAATATGGAACTGGTATGGTTGTATATTTTTGCTGGATTAGAAAAGATGTTGCGTTTTTTTTTTTTCTTAGAAGAGTAAAAAGGCTATTTTAGGGTGAACGTTTCTATGTAGATTGTTGGATAAGTTGGTCGATATCTAAAATTTCGATGTTTGAAGTGCAGCAAGTTATTTTTAAAAATTTTATTGGCTCTCAATTTTGAGAATATCAGAAAGTCCATCCGACAGTGAGGATGGAGCCAGTCATGTATCATTGAAGACAATAGCGTTGAATGGCTACTAATATGAGTTTCAAGTGCATGCACCTTTGAGGCTCCCTTTGCTTAACATGATACCAACTGAGCCTCGATCATCTGCAAAGGAGTCGTGTCATTAATCTTAAACAATGAATCGTCTCTGAAATACTTGTCAGACCCAGGAAGTAGAAGAGAAGGATACAAATTAAGGTGTGATGGCATTATATTGCAAACACGCCAAGTTGATATTACAAGAATGTGCATAACAGCCAACTTCATTAATCATTCTATTCCATAAAGAAAACATTACCCAACAATAAAATCAGATGCAATTTTTCTATTTAAATAATCAGCAATCAAATTCTTTTAAAAAAATGCAAACTCATATGAAGAATTTATAAACAATATTGTCATTAAAATTATACTAATCTTACACATAAAGATAATTTTTGAGCGACGCAGATATACATGATAGGATATTATAAAGCTTGGGCCAATACATCAGGGTTTTCCAAGGCTTCAAGCCTGCATATCATGCCAGATCTTTAGTGATTTAACCATAAATTCAGGAGCTATTTATGCATAACATTTACCAAGTGGAAAATGCAATTCCAACTGCACCACCAAAATAATAATAATAATAAAAAGCAGAGCCATGCTGTTTTCAAGTGCTCTGTGATGCATATAATGAATACATTAATTCCATTTTACAACTGGCAACCAAGATGTAGGATCAAAAATAAAAGTCAGGTGCATATTCCTACCATACTTTTCCTGAACACAACCCAATGGAGGTAACTGCTCCCAACCATCGATATCTTGGGTTTTATCTAACATAACGCCCGTTCCCAGCCCTAAACTAGAATAGCAGCATCAAGCTGAAATGGAAGTTCAGAAGAAAGACCAGAGAGAGAGAGAGAGAGAGAGACCCACCTGCCCATAAATCACACATTTGGAATGCTATATGTATAAATCAAACAAATGCTTGCAAAGAACCATTTTTAAGGCTTAGTAGGACTACAAGGGTAGAGCACCAGTCACTCTCATTGATAAGAACTAAATATAATGACAACCTCGTCTGTTTTACTTTAAAAGAGCACACCAAGTATCAAAATATCTACAGCATGGTGAGAGGAGTTTCATGATGAAATAGAGATCAGATCAAACCTAATTTCATCAGTTGAATATAACTCGAGTTTCAAATTCTAGACAGCACCAGCACAGTCATTGCAATAACAACCACTCAGTCATTTTTTTTCTTAGACAACTAGGCAATACCTTAATGGTGGAGGAGGAAAGATGGATATAGTTTTGTTTCTAAATTCTAACAGCTTTCCAAGTCCCTAGAGAAACTGAAATACCAAATCAATAAATTGAAACTCTGCAGCCTTCCAAGATGCAAATTGGCATCCAAGTAAGTGTCAACAAATGTGATACTTCATCTTGAGATATCGCCAAAACAATTATGCTAGCATTTTTGGGGGATTTTCGAGGGACCATGCTTCAATTCATGGACAAATATGGGAGGCAAATATGTAATTTAACTTCTAGATCATATCTCATAAACATCAAATGGCACCCATTGCGATAGCAATCTAGAACTGAAGTATTATGTCATAGGATCCATCAAACATGTATTTAGGCAACACAAAAGAATCACTAGCAGGCATATTTAGCAGTAGCAAGCATATTTATTTTAATCATTGAGCATAGTAAATCCCCATGTAGTTGGGAAAAGGCTTAGATGAGTTAAGTTGAGTTGAGTTGCTTTGAGCATAGTACATAAATAGGAATAAACTCGATCCAAACTTTTCCATAGGGCTGTTTCATTAATCACTATCAAAAGAAGAGGAAAAAAGCAGCTTCAGGCAAGTTCAGTTTTACAAATTCACATATGTTTGTCTCTCCCAAATCCGTATTCTATTGAAATGATGCCTGAAGGGGCATCGTTAGGGGAAATGTCAAGATCTGTTAGCATCTTGGAACCAACAGAATATGCTTTCTGAATTTATTTTATATTGATCATGCTTTGGTGTAGAAGTGAGACAAGCTGGGGATGACTTATATAGAACACAAGGAAAGATGAGTTTAGGTTTTTCAATGTAAACCTTGAAGTTTCTTTATATATTTTGTAGATCTCTGGGTAATTTGAGGCTTCATATAATTTCTAATTCATTTTCTGCTTGCACTTTACGTTTTTAGTTTGTTATTAAATGAAATAGCCATATTTTTGTTTTCTTTATCTGATATTTGCAGCCACGTTTAGAAATTGGATTGGTGCCAATAGTTACTCTGGTATTGATTCTTGGAGTATTGACCAAGAGCTACAACAAAATCTCTTTGACTTGAGACTAAGAATGGCATCAGCTGTTGATTTAAATTTAATTCCTTGTTTCCTTCACTTTTTTTTAATGCTTCTAACAGTGCTTATAAAAATGAAATGCCCGCTGATGGGGCCAGTAAACCCCATGGGCAATGGTGATCACACTCGGCCCATCAGCCTTGGCCCGTCGGATTCGGCCAGTCAGCCTCGGCCCGTCGGATTCGGCTAGTCATCTTTGGCATCGGCCTGTCGGCTAGTCAGCCCATCGGATTCGGCCAGTCAGCCTCGGCGTCGGCCTGTCAACCACGGCCTTGGCCCGTCAGCGGCCTTGGCCTCGGCCTCGGCCTCGGCCTCGGCCCGTCGGCTTCTTCCTATCGGCTTAACCATCTTTCAACCGTTATCTTCTCGTTGGCCTCGGCCTCGGCTGGTACCTTCAGAAGGCACCTCCAGTCAGCATCAACCACCCCAGCCATCTGTTTCTCAGGTTCGGACGCTTTGCGGCAGAAGAGAAACTACCATTATTACACTAGCGGTTCATACTTTTCAAATAGCATGTTTAATACTCCCTTCGTCCTCTCCATGAGAAAGCCATCTCTAGCCCCTTAGCCATGCGAACTCCTAACCACTCACAAGATCCAGGCTCCACCAACCTTTGGCCCCAAAGTCAACTCAAGTCAAGTACTTGGACGTCAAGATCCCATCACTCCGTGTTGACTGCTCCCGGTTCTCTGTCTCTCTCCCTCTCTCTCTTTCCCTCTGCTGCACCCCAAAGAGGGACCACGCCGCCTCTGTTTGGATCAATGGGGCCAAGATCCTCCGTCTTCGATGGACGACCGCCGGCTCTAGTGGCCCAGCCCCCCTACGACTCCCGGTCCTCTCCGACTCTCATGCCAAACTCTAGCCAGTGGCCTGATCTGTGCTGGGAGTCCCTAGCATTGCGTCGGATTCGAGCTCCCGTCGCCTCGACTCCTGGAGCACGCTAGATCCATCCCGGCCGCCTCGAACGTCTTCGTCTCTCCTGGTGCCGTCCCGGATACCCCTAGCTCCGCCCAAGTTCCTTTCTCCCGAAGACAACAATCCCGGCCCTCTTCAGACCTCCACAGCACCGACAACGGTCTCGGCCCTCTCCGAACCTCTACGGCATCGACGACAGCCCCGGTTACGCCCCGAGATCCCAGCACCGACTCCTTGCTCTTGGGCTCCCTGCTCCCAACTACTCCCGGAAGCTCACGACTCCAACAGTCTTCACCGATGGACTCGGCTCCCTTCTCCCAACTCCATAGATCGTCTCCGTGGTTTCATCCATGCCTCCATCTCTCCCCCAGCTCCGGACAGCCCCGACTCCGAAAGCTCCCGACTCTAGCTTCCTCGATGGCCGTCCTTCACGTCAGTCTTCTCCACTCCCGACAGCAGCCAACTCTCTACTCTCGAGCTCCCGCCTCAAGCTTTTGATTTTGAGAATGCTTCATGGATGGGTCCATTGACTCCATTGACTTCATATGCCAGGATCATTTATGAGGGTTACACCATTAATTCTAGTGTTAGTGCATGAGGACGTGCATAGAATTGGGAAAAGGTTTTCCTTCAATTATGGTGTCAATGGAATTGGGAGTGTGGATGTGCATGGGTCCACGTGCATGGGACCTACGTGCATGAGAAGGGCACTCTTAGCAATATTCTGTCCCTCGATGAAGCTGATGAGTTCACGTCCAGCCAATGACGGTGATCACTCTCCAGAAGCACCTCCGGTCGGCCTCCCGAGTAGAACCTGATTCGGTCACCCAGGTTGCGCCCCCAACTGCCTTTCGCGGCTCCAAGTTAGTTTTAACAACTACCCAGAAAATGCCCCAGCAACCATCCAAGTAGGACTCATTGTGGGGCCCACGTGCCTAGCCCCACCACTTACCACTGTCCGTACAGGACAATAGACGTGCAACGTAGGGGACACGTCTGGCGACCACCGTAATGGCCGCCCATATCCCGCAAGCCTGCAGCAGCCTGCAACAACCGTCCGAATAAAGTGGCCACCCACTCTGACGAGATATGGCCTACCGGCTCTGACATGCCACAAGAAAGCAAGCCCTATTATTGCTGCCTTTACCATAAATGCTCTAACAAGTTATCACACCTTAAATCTCACAAGCTTCAAAGCTTCAATAAAATGGGTACAAGGGACCTCCGACCAGCAGGTTAGCCCAAGTAAGGCACTTAAGCCCTTACACGCTCACACAAAGAGCACTTCTCTATCTCTCTCTCTCTTTCGAGCTTTCTCAAGCTCACGGCTGTTGCTCAGAGCACTAACTTGAGCATCGGATGGTGCTCGTCGGAATCTTTGGTTCCTAGGACTTTTTGCAGGCCCCCCGATCGAGGCAAAGCCCGCTGAAAGATCCTAGGCTCACTGAAGAAGGCGATCAAACGCTCGTGGACGATCAAGGAGGGTGATTTGGCATAACAAATTGGCGCACCAAGAAAGAGGGTAGAGCACGGATCGTCAGCAATGCTAGCCTGCAGATCCTCATCCCCCTTTTAAATTAAAAGAGATGGTGATGACAAAAACCCAAAAGGTCTACACCAGTCACATGGAAGAACTCCCACAACGAGTTGAGCAACAGAAAGCCAGCCTCTCTACTCCACCATCACCATCACCTTAGGCCATTCAATAGGACCAGCTTGCCACCCTCACCCAGCAAATCTAAGCATTAATGGCAGCTATCCAAAAGCTCCAAGAGCAATATTCTATGATCACACAACGGCACCCAGGAGCTTCCACTCCCCATGATTGCTGCTAATGCCAGCCATCATTCTATTAGTGGGAGATCACTCCGCCGGAAGATTCATCGCTGTCGTGCCTCACCGGAGCGCCAAACAGAGCACCATCAAGCTCACTAGCAAAAGCACCCTCAAACTCACCAGCAAAAGCATCACCATCATGAAGTCCCCAAACGGCATCGATCTCCCACTCGCCATCCAAACGGTCCCCCTTTCCACGGATGACGACAGAGGAAGGAGCCCAAGCAAAAGTACCGGCACCTTCCATCTTCAGTTGACATGATTTTCTGAAGGGCAGGTCGCCAACATGCTGAAGCATTCAAATCAGCGAAAGGAGACAAACTCTCTCCAAGACATTTCACAAAGGAGCTCCAAGCCACTTGGGTAGAACCTCCAGCAAGCCACCCAAGTACGACCTCCAGTCTTCTTACAGTATGAAAATCAACTTCTCAGCATCCCTCGGGCCGGCGCAAGAAACCCCCGAGGTGGTTCTAAAAGGCTCTCGAGTCAACCTTCAGGCCCTCAAATCGACCACTCGGGCCGGCGTAAGAAACCCCCGAGATGGTTCTAAAAGGCTCTTGAGTCGGCCTTCGAGCCTTCGAGTCGACCACTCAGGTCGACGCAAGAAACCCCCGAGGTGGTTCTAAAAAGCTCTCGAGTCGACCTTCGGGCCCTCGAGTCAACCACTCGGGCCGGCACGAGAAACCCCCGAGTCGATTCTAAAAGGCTCTCGAGTCAGCCTCCGAGCCCTTAAGTCGATCACTCGGGCCGGCGCGAGAAACCCCTGAGTCGGTTCTAAAAGGCTCTTGAGTCATCTCCCAGGCCGTCACAAGAAACCCCCAAGGCAGTTTCAAAAGGCCCTCGGATTAGTCTCAGCAGCTCTCGAGTCGGTTTCAGCAGCCCTAGGGTTAGTTTCAGTAGCCTTCAGTTGGTCATAGTAGCCCTTGAGTTGATCGCAGCAGCCCCCGAGAAGGTCTCAACGATCTCAACTTTGCCTCAGCTGCCTCATCTTGGCCTCGGCCTCATCTCTTGCCTCAGCGGCCTCATCTTGGCCTCGGCCTCGACCTCAACTTTGCCTCAGCGGCTTTATCTCAGCTTCAATGGCTAACTAACCTTCCGAATAGGACTCCGACCTGTTCGGCCATCCGGACTATGCTCCATCTCTGCCTCAGCGGTCGATAGCCAACTGGGTAAAGCCTTAACTCAAATTTTGCACTTGCAACAGATAGTGCAGGTCACTCTCAGCCAGCCAAGAAGAAGCCCCAAGTCAACTCACAGTTGGAAGAGACCAACTCTTTAGCTCACAGCTGGCGAGCATCCACCTCTAAACTCCATGTCAAAGGAAGAACACCAAGTCAACTCAGTTGGGAGAGATCAACTCCCCAATTCACAGGTGATGGCATCCACCTTTAAACTCCACGTCAAAGGAAGAAGACCAAGTCAACTCACAATTGGAAGAGATCAACTCCCCAACTCACAATTGACGGCATCCACCTTCAGACTTCATGTCAAAAGAAGACAAGTCAACTCACAGTTGGGAAAGACCAACTTTCCAGCTTACAGTTGACGATGCTGGCCGCTCTCAGCAAGCCAAGAAGATGAGTCAACTCACAGTTGGAAGAGACCAACTTCTCAGCTCACAGTTGACGAGTATTCACCTCTCGGCTCAGAGTTAGGAGAAGATTACTGGCTGCTCCCAGCCAGTCAAAGGTAACCAACCTACCTCCAACTTTGCTTAAAGCCCAACCAATGCACAGCTTCAGAGAGCATGCAGACGTGGTCACAAGTCTACACAAGGCAAACAAAAATTATCAACATCGAAAGCAGTGTAAAAAGAAAAAAATTTCCTCATTAAGGGGCAATCAGAACTGAAGTAAGCATAAAAAAAAAATGCAAAGATAAAGAATTATACACTCCTTTTGCTTGACGGATGCAAAGCACGCGATCGCACAAGCTCAGGAGTGTGGAGGGCATCTGATGGGGCCAATAAACCCCATGGGCAATGGTGATCACACTTGGCCCGTCGGATTCGGCCAATCAGCCTCGATGTCGGCCCATCAGCTTTGGTCAGTCAGCGTCGGCTTCGACCAGTCGGCCTCGGCATCGGCCTGTCAGCCTCGGCCCGTCGTATTCGGCCAATCAGCCTCGGCGTCATCCCGTCGGATTGGCCAATCAGCCTCGGCGTCGGCCCGTCGGCCTTGGCCCGTCGGATTCGGCCAATCAGCCTCAACATCGGCCAGTCGGCCTCGGCATCGACCCGTTAGCCTTGACCCATCGGATTCGACCAGTCAGCCTCGACGTCGGCTTCGGCCAGTCGGCCTCGGCCCGTCAAATTCGGCTAGTCAGCCTCGACCTGTCGGCTTCTTTTCGTCGGCCTAAGCCTCGACCTTGGCCGATGCCTTCAGAAGGCGCCTCCAATTGGCATCAACCACCTCGGCCATCTGTTTCTCAGGTTCGGACGCTTTGCGACAGAAGAGAAACTACCATCATTACACTGGCAGTTGTACCTTTCAAATAGCACATTTAATACTCCCTTCATCCTCTCCACGAGAACGTCATCTCTAGCCCCTTAGCCATGCGGACTCTTGACCACTCACAAGATCCAGGCTCCACTAACCTTTGGCCCTAAAGTCAACTCAGGTCAACTACTTGGGTGTCAGGATCCCATCACTCCGTGTTGGTTGTTCCCGATTCTTCATCTTTCTCCCTCTCTCTCTCCCTCTGCTGCACCCCAGAGAGGGACCACGTCGCCTCTATTTGGATCAATGGGGCCGAGATCCTTCGTCTTCGGCGGACGACCGCCGGCTCCGGTGGCCCAGCCCCCCTACGACTCCCAATCCTCTCCGACTCCCATGCCGGACTCTAGCCAACGGCTTGATCCATGCTGGGAGTCCCTAATATCACGTCGGATCCAAGCTCCCGTCGCCCCAACTCCTGGAGCACGCCAGATCCATCCGGCTGCCTCGAACGTCTTCATCTCTCTCGGTGTCATCCCAGACACCCCTGGCTCTGCCCAGGTTCCTTGTTCCTGGAAACGACGGTCCTGGCCATCTCCGAACCTCTACGGCACCGACGACGGTCCCAGCCCTCTCCGAACCTCTACGACACCGATGACAGCCCTGGCTGCATCTCGAGCTCCTGGCACCGACTCCCTACTCCTGGGCTTCCTGCTCCCAGCTGCTCCCGAAATCTCCCGACTCCAACAGTCGGCATCGATGGACTCGGCTCCCTATTTCCAGCTCCATGGACCATCTCTCTGGTTTCATCCACGCCTCCATCTCTCCCCCGGCTCCGGACAGCCCCGACTCCGCCTCCAGCTTCGGAAGCTTCCAACTCTAGCTTCCCCGACGGCCGTCCTTCGCGTCGGTCTTCTTCTCTCCCAGCAGCAACCGACTCCTTGCTTCCGGGCTCCCGCCTCAAGCTTCCAATTTCGAGAATGCTTCGTGGATGGGTCCATTGACTGCATTGACTTCATATACCAGGATCATTTATGAGGGTTGCACCATTAATTCTAGTATCAGTGCATGAGGACGTGCATGGAATTGGGAGAGGGTTTTCCTTCATCAATTCTGGTGTCAATGGAATTGGGAGAGTGTGGATGTGCATGGGTCCACGTGCATGGGACCTACATGCATAAGAAGGGCACTCTTAGCAATATTCTATCCCTCGATGAAGTTGATGAGTTCACATCTAGCCAATAATGGTGATCACTCCTCCAAAAGCACCTTCGGTCGGCCTCCCGAGTAGGACCCGATTCGGTTACCCAGGCTGTGCCCCCAGCTGCCTTTCGTGGCTCCAAGTCAATTTTAACAACCAATGCCCCAGCAACCATCCGGGTAGGACTCATTGTGGGGTCCACATGCCTAGCCCCACCACTTACCACTGTCCGTACAGCGCAACGAACATGCAACGTGGGAGACACTGGCGATCGCTGTAATGGTCGCTCATGTCCTGCAAGCCCGCAGTAGCTTGCAGCAACCGTCCGAATCAAGTGGCCATCCACTCTGACGGGACATGGCCTGCCAGCTCTGACATGCCATAAGGAAGCAAGCCCCATTATTGCTACCCTTACCATAAATGCTCTGACAAGTTATCACACCTCAAGTATCACAGGCTCCAAAGCTTCAATAAAATAGGTAAGAGGGATTCCCGACCAGGTAAGCCCAAGTAAGACGCTCAAGCCCTTACACGCTCACATAGAAAGCACTTCTCTAGCTCTCTCTCTCTCTCTCTTAAGCTTTCTCAAGCTCACGGCTGTTGCCCAAAGCACTGACTTGAGCATCGAAGGGTCCCCGTCGGAATCTCCGGTCTTCGAGATTTTTTACAGGCCCCCGATCGAGACGAAGCCGTCGAAAGATCCCAAACTCGTCGGAGAAGACGACCGGATGCTCGCGAACGATCGAGGAGGGTGATTTGGCGTTAACATCCGCACTTTCCGCTTTTGTTCTTCACTTCTTTTTCTCCCAAACTACCATCTCATATGAGCAATTTACAGAGCATGAGAGAGAGAGAGAGAGATGGTGGGGGAGGAAGAGAAGTACATGGAAACTACAGAAACAAAGAGATACTAAAACAAGCTTGTTAAAGCAATGTTATGCACTTCCAATATGGTGGTCCATTTGAGCCCCCTCTTGCAGTATTCTTACTCTCCCAGTACTTCGTCATGTTTTAAGGCGTAATCAGAAACCTAGACATAATGATTTTGCATGAACCAGAGTACAAAGCAAATGGTGGCACATGAGAGTTGGAAGGATCAGAATGTTGGGTGCATTCACATTAGAAATAGCCGTCAACTGGGGATTGAATTTAATATAAGCAATAAAGATGGTTTTTTTGCAGGGATACAGGCAAGGTGCAGCAGATTTGAATTGTACGAACAAAAAAGAGAGGACAACTATACAGCACCTGGTTTATCCAAGAGAGAGAGAGAAAGAGAGAGAATGAGAGAGAGAGAGCATTTGGCAAAGCTGGTGAAAAGGTATTTGAAGTTGCTATAGAAGGGATAAAGCCTTTACAAGAGATTTCCATCTCATTTTTGTTTTATAGTTTAATCTTGTCATATATATTAGCATGCTATACTTCCGATGACAGAGGGCTGAAAATAACTTTAAAATAAAGCTGCGGATGCTTAGATGAAAACTGTAAAAGTTCAACTGAATCATAGTAATAACTTCAGTAATTAGCCTACGTAAATTGTTGACTTAAGATGTCATAACCCAATTCAATAGGATATTTACCTCTGAATTCCTTCTCCAACTTCAATTCTGAGGAAATCACCGATCTTTACAGTTGAGCCCACCTCTTTTGATAAATCATTCAGCGGTGACTGCAAGACTATCACAACAATCAAGTATATTCTATGGCATAGAATTTGCATATAGACTTCTCAAATGTTCATACTCAAAATAGAATTTGTTCTATAGCAAGTAAATATGTTGAAGTCTAAGGGTTCAAGGATGGAAAAAGAACTAGAAATGATTGCCTTAGCCCTTAGGTAAATCAAGAATAAGCTGCAATGAAGAGTTGTGGTACAACTCAACAATATGAAATAATAAATATACAAAACACAACCATTGAAAAGAAGGCATTACAAACCTTAATGTTAACACTATCATTCATAACAATCTTTTGCTCCAATAACACAACTTCTTCAAAGTACTTCCTCATTCAACCTTCCACCATCTTTTCAATGGCCATTTGAGACTTCCCTAAACTTTCTGCCATATACAAGAATTAAAAAGAGAACAAAATTTTAGAACAGATAACAACATACATGTTATGACAGCCCGCGGATAGGAAGAGGTTTAACAGTAATGCAGGATCAGTAATCCTGACCCTGACAAGATCGGAGAAACCCTGTTGATTATTGTTATGGATACAACAAATAATGCTAAAAAAGAAGGTCTTCTTAGAAGAATCCAACTAGAAGCAGAAGTAAAACTAAATTAGAACCATAACAAACAGCCTTTTCCATCAATGTAAGTCCTTGTTGATATAAATTTCTTTACTGATATAAATTTTCTAATGTTCCAAGTAAGGTTTATGCAATCAAGACAAACCTTGTCCTAATAAATAACAATCTCTAATTGTCCTACTGACGCACAAGTTGTGATTGCATATATTACTCCCCTGATCATCCAAATTTCACATGCAAATTTTTGAAGGGCATATCAAAGTCCACAATGAAGATTTTTTGTGATATTTACCCTTACATAATTTGCAAGACATTGGAAAGCCAAATAGTTTGACCATGCAACAAAATCTGCCAATCCACGTGACCAATCCGACAAGCAACCAGATGCATCCTTGGTGTAAAAGAAAGTATACACCCTTATTTCTGAGTCAGAGAGAGAGAGAGTATGCATATTCTATCAACATCTCTTTTTTGTCATCCTTTAAAATTTTAATATGCTCATATATCATCATCATCATCATCATTATCAATTATACATGAATTTTGACTATTTCAAAAAATTCATTATCCAGTTGAGTTGGAAGAATCAACAGCTGAACAAAGTTAGATCACTCCACAAACCTTTTGATGTTAATGGCCTTGGGTTCTAAAATCAACAATTCATGGCAAAAGACCTTCATTTGATATGCAGTGATCATGTAGATGTCTGAAGGAAAAGTTGGAAAATAATGGGAATAAATGTCTGAAGGAAAAGGCAAAAAGGGTATGGCTAAAAATTGAGCACAGGGACCTCCTCCAATTTAATGGGAATAAATGAACCAAATATGGTTCACTATATAATGCATGAAATTTTCAAATTGGAGGCAACATAATTCTAACCCCCATGAACACCAATTTTTCTCTAGACCCTATCAATTTGGAGAAATCTAGAACCTTTCTTTAATTACTACAGCAATCATCAATAAATTTAGTTTAGATGAATGGTATCCTCAGAAATAATAGAACTTAAAACTTCCAGATTCAATATAAACTTGTTGACAGTATCCAGGACCTAAAACTTTCTCCAACATAAGATGTATAGGAAATGAGAAGATAAATGCGAAGGATAAAAAAGAATGTTTAATTGTCCCATTAAGTAGCATTTCTTAATTCCATTAATCTTGCCTCAAATTCTCAATAAGTATAATTTGTAATCAAGAACCTTCTCCATGGAGAAAAGATCCTAAGCACATGAGTTTCCTTTGACATAAATATAAATACAAAAAATGCCTGAAAATGAATTAACAGATATTTAAGTATGCCACGCTCACTTTCTATTGCTTCAGAAGAAACAAGTTCCTTTGATAAGAACAAGGGCTTTGATGCCGCTAAGTGCATTGCAAGTGATGAACCAACATGCTGAAGAGCATCCAACAAGGCACTTTCATCTTCTACCTCTAAAGTAAGCAAACCAGCAATATGGCCCAATCCTGGAAGAGGCACAGATTACTCTTTCAATTATATCTTTTGTTGAATCAAATATAATGCACCTTTCCAAGCTATTTTAGAATTCAAATAAATTATAAAGCACAACTGGTAAAGGATAAACCCAGAAACTTATGAGATATAAAGACTAATCTTAAAAGAGAATAACAAAAAGTAACGAATGACATTAGAATCAAAAAGTAAAGAAAGACTGATCAGGAGACAAGCATTTTTATGCCCTGTTACCAAGGTGAAAGAATCAAATGCTTAGAGTCTGAGATTTGGAAATATGGCACTGAAAATGAACTTATTTCCTAATAGCAGTTCTACTCCCGTTTCCTATGCTACTGTAAAATGATAACAGAAAACTAGTTTTTCCTTTGATCACCTCTTTTTTTTGGTATAAGCTCCCAGCACTGTTTTTTTAAAATTAAAAGTGTAAAACTGAAGACCAGCAGTAAAATTAACCTGTTTTGACAAATTTTCATCTCATCCCTCCCAGCACTCAGCATGATGTTACAGTACTGAAATTGCCTCAAAATAAACTGATGACATTCCCCAACAAATGTTACCTCCATACCCCAGAACCAACTGATCTCACAGAGTTTCTAAATTATTTGCCTTCTTTATCCATATATTTGATTTTGCTAACAAACTCCAGCACAATGCAACTTAGAATAAGCTGAGTACTAATACTCAACTCAACTCATCTAAGCCTTTTCCCAACTACATGGGGTTGGCTACCTAAATCTGCTTCCTCCACTCTGCTCTATTTAGGACCAAGTCGACATTCAATTTACAAATAATTATATATTTTTTAATTATTTCTATCCATATTAGTTTAGGTCTACCTCTACCTCTATCCTTACCATGAATTGTTAAAAGATCGCTCTTTCTAACTGAAGCATCTAAAGGTCTACGTTGCATAAGTCAAGCGGGTACTAATATGTTATAAAATTTTCACTACTTAATAAGTCAACCAAAAGATTATATTAAACATAAGAGTTGTCTCCAATAGTTGAATATTTGAAGGCCAGATAGTGGGACTGAACTAGGCTCTAAATATAATGCAATTTCCAACTAAAATAGGGACCTTAGAGCTTTGCTTTCAATGCATATGCCATTTCCACCCAAATAAAAAAATAATTCCCACATCAACCACCCAGCTCTATGAAAAGAATTTCACAATTGTTGCACCTGGTTGGGGACTTGAATGAAGGTAAGAGGAGACAACACCATGTGAAGACGTGGATATTGCAAAACCTCTTCTGAGCTTTACATCCTCTGCCACCATGGCAGCAACTTCTGTAACTGCACTTTGCACTGTGGTTTCTCCCCTAAGTTTTTAATGATCTAAATTAATTTTCATGCGCTACAAAATCAATAGAGTTCATAAAAAATGTTAGCATGTCCACTGAGAGATGCAAATTGATTACAATAAAATTCTGATCTGGGGTAAAGATAGTGATTCATTGTTGTGAAAGTTCTCCCCTAATAATCTCCTCATATGCTTATTAATACAGAAGATATCTAATCACCAGACCTAGGAAGTAACTTACAGGATTTAATTGAACTACTATGCATAGAATACGCAGTCAGAGTAGAAACCACTATTTTTAAAACCTTAGAATTTATAATTCGCAACTTACAATTATATTTCATTAAATCAAGAAAGGCTTCATGTCTTTCATTAGATGCTACCAAAAAAGCACTTCATACAGTATGCAAATAAAAAATGAACCTTCTATTATAGCTACAAGCTATTTAGTTAAAAGACCAGAATCTGATAACTTATCCAAATTTATATTTATATTATATCTACAACATAACACGTTGATTACCTTCATGCAATTTCAATGGAGCATCCAGTTTGATATTTCAATTTCGGTAGGTTGCCAAATTCTCCATGTCGAGGCTGCCTGTCAGTGCCCAGTTCCTTGATTAGCCATCCTTTTGATAATTTGGCAACACAAGAACCAGCCATGCTAAAACTCTAATACTACTCCTTATGAAAATAAAAGAAAAACTATCTTTATTCATTTTTTTTTCTTTTGGAAAAAAAAAGGGAAAAAGATATAGCGCGCTTTAGATGTTGCAAAGAAAAACATGAATACTATCAAAATGTTGCAAGACAAATGCTAAAACAAAATTCGTGAAAAATCGAAAAGAAAAAAGAAAAAGAAAGAACTGCTAGAAAGATCAATAGAGGCAAAGGGACCATAAAGTTTAAGCTCGCAACGAAGTGGGAGAAAAAATGAGATGCATCTAGACCACGAGAAACAAACAAAGGAAAAAAGGTTGCCAAATCTATGGAAAGGATAGCATTGGGAAGAAACATCCAAGAACGCCCAAAATCAAAACCAACGCCTTTGAAAGAAACTCGTCGACAATATCGGAAATTGGAAGGAAGACCAGCGAATGAAAGCTCGAAGCACAAGAATGAGCACTGACGCTTGAAATCAATCATTCGACTGATCCACGAAAAATAGCGGAAAAATCGGGGGAGCCGAGGATGAGAAGACGAGGCCAACCCCAGGGAAAACAAGCGATCTCTCCAGAAACGTGACTGACCTTTTGAAACCCTGGGCCCGCTTTAGTTTATAAAGAAAATATTATTATAACTTATATATAATAATAATAATAATTTTTTTAAAAAATAAAAAATTTAAAAAATTTAAATCCATCTTCACCGCTTAAAAAAAATTCTAATTTCTCATTTGATACTCTCTTTTACTATACATATATTTTATTCATCTTCTTCTTTTTTTTTTCAAAAAAAAATAAAATTAATAATTTTTAAAATTAAACTTAATAATATAAATTTTAAAAAATAAATTTAATCAAGATTTTAAAACATTGAGACATTCATTGCTCAAAGAATTTATCTGATGAAATGATTTATCTCACGCAAATGCCATGTAACAAAGAATGCGTCATTTCCCTGTAGAAAAATTGGAAAGAAAATATGGCAGGTTTTCTTTTTTTCCCATTTGTTTTAGAGAATTTATTCATCCCCATACGCGTGCCTTTATTTTTTTAAGCATTGTGATAATAAGAAAAAGTTACAATATACAAGATTGTTGAATGCCGAAGACTAACCTGATGCATCTAAAATGATGGAAAAAAATTCTTTTTTTTTCTTTGATCTCCATTCCTGCAACTTTTTTAGGTTGTTATGAATTTTTATTTTATTAAGTGAGATGCAAAGAATCTGACAATACTATCCTCGATCAAAGGTTAAAATCTCTCAATAACATAGCTAGCCAATTCGCTATTGGCCTAAGCCATTAATTTAGGAGCAAATGATTGAATTGGTAGCACCGGTTGAACTATTGTTGGCCAGCTACATAACATGTTCGGACCGTTTGGCAACTGATTTGGATTAAATTTTTTATTTTTAAAAATAAAAAAATTAACTTATAGTATAAAAAAAAATGCATTTGACCTACTATTTTTAAAAATACTTTTTACAATCCTAAAAATCTGAATGAATCTAAAAAAAATGTTGAAGCGATGTTTCTTCGGATTTACCTAAGGCGCTTTACAAATTTTATCGTTTCTTACTCAAAACTTGTAGATTTATCTTCTTTCTTTCTATGCGATCTTTAATACAAAAAGTTAGCAAGGATACAATTTAAATTTTTGGATACAATTTATATTTTTAAAAATAATTTTCTGGTTCACAAACCAAGCAGAGCCTTGATATGCCCTCATGATATATGCTATTTAGCACATCTACAATTTCGTCTGAGACAGTGAAGCCCATTTAAGATAGAATGAAATTAGCGTTGAATTTCTATAGACAAGATTATCAAAATTTATCTTAACTTGAGATGATGGGGGACCTTAAAGAATTGAGTTGTATAGCAGGGTTAGGGGAAAGAAGGGATGTATTTTCTTAATTTGTACTTAAACATCATGGTTTTTTTCATATTCAAACAGCTCAACAAGTTCTAGAATTCTTTCTTAGAAGTCTTACAATGAGCACACGAGTTCTGACCAAATTGTCAAACGAAACCTTTTAACTCAAATTGGATGGTCAAACAAGTTATTGGTCAAACCATGAATTCATCCAATACACAAATATTTTCAGAGTCAAAATATTATCTTCAAGGTGATTCAATAACTATTGTGGCCTGCATTAATAGACAATCTAATTGCTAATATCTCTATTTGAAAGGTTTTGATACAATTATCTCATCCATTTCAAAGTTTAAATGTTCATGCGTTTCTATAAAGGTTAACCAAATAACAAACAACTTGACAAATTAGACTACAAATAGTTTATCTAATCATATATTCCCCACCTTGGCTTATTTATTTTATTGCTTGAGTATATTCCTAAGGTATTAAATCCTCCTCGTCTTGTTCCTTCCTTGAATCAAGACCTGCTCTGCATACGTGCAAGAAATTATTTCTCTAACAAAAAAAGAAAATATATCTTGATAGGTGGTGAACAACTCATTCATTTAATTGACACAAACTAGTAAATAGTAACCACCATATGCAAGGTAACCATAGAAAAGACTTTGTACACTACATCCGATGTAGCAAGTCTTACTGACTGTACCATCCCTTCTTAGTGGTCCATATGTGCATATGACACCTAATGTGGTTGACGCAGCCACAAGGATAATTATGGCAAAATCGAAACCTTAAGATGGCTCCACCACCTCCAAGTCGGCCAAGTCGGTCCCGACCTTCTCAGGTCGGCCCCGCTCGGTCCCGACATCTCCAAGTCGTCCAAGTCGGCCAAGTCGGCCCCGACCTTCTCAGGTCGGCCCCGCTCGGCCCCGGCATCTCCAAGTCGGCCAAGTCAGCCCCGACCTTCTCAGGTCGGCCCCGCTCGGCCCCGGCATCTCCAAGTCGGCCCCGGCCTTCCCAGGTCGGCCCCGCTCGACCCTAGCATCTCCAAGTCGTCCAAGTCGGCCAAGTCGGCTCCGGCCCTCCCAAGTCGGCCCCGCTCGACCCCGGCACCTCCAAGTCGGCCAAGTCAGCCCCGGCCTTCCCAGGTTGGCCCCGCTCGGCCCCGGCACCTCCGAGTCGGCCAAGTCGACCCCGGCCTTCTCAGGTCGGCCCTGCTCAGCCCCGTCACCTCCAAGTCGGCCAAGTCGGCCCCAGCCTTCCCAGGTCGGTTCCGCTCGACCCCGGTACCTCCGAATCGGCCAAGTCGGCCCCGGCCTTCCCAGGTCGGTCCTGCTCGGCCTCGGCACCTCCAAGTCGGCCCCGGCCTTCCCAGGTCGGTCCCGCTCGACCCCGGCACCTCCGAGTCGGCCAAGTCGGCCCCGGCCTTCCTAGGTTGGCCCCGCCCTGGCACCTTCAGGATGGACCCAGAACAGTCCTGGCTATTTGTGCCGCCGTCCTTCTGACCCATGCCGCCTGGCATCCTCAGGCCCAACTACCCGCTGGCCACGCCGCTGATGGGACTGGACCTAACTACCTGTCAGCCCCGCTGACTGATGGGACATGGCTCACCAACCGTTGTTTTTCTCCTGACTGATGGGACGTGGCTCACCAATCGCCATTTTTCTCCTCCTCTAATGGGACAGGACCCACCAACCAGCCAAGATTCACGCAACCCTCACAAACCCTACGAACATCCCTTTCTCACGGAACTCCACGTGGTTGCACAGGAGTCAACCCCCTACAAAAGAGAAGGTCCACTCAAGAATAAGGTAACGCAAACTCATACTCTTGCTACCCTGATCCCAGAAAGAAATTCCTATCTTTTTGAGGACTCATCTTTCCTACCAGAGCTCGTCTGAGCTCTTCCTCAGCTGTGACCCTTGTTACTGACTTAAGCGTCGGAGGGTCCCCACCAGAGCTTTCCTCCGGTCTTGGGACTTTTTGCAGGCCATCCGATCAGGCGAAGGATGAAAAATTAAGCTCTCAAAAGGTCACCCTTGAAGAGACTCTTCAGCGAGAGCCTTCTCTTCTTTTTTGTTGATTGCCGATCCCTCCTGACTTGAGCGTTGGAGGGTCTTGCGCGGAGGGCCACCCCCAACGCCTCTCGCGTGAGGACTGTTTTGCAGGTCTTCCCAGAAGGGAGCCCATTCCATAGCCCGATCGCGCCTGAGTCGAAGGACAGATTTTAGCAGCAACAATTTTAATGTCATGATTGTTTATAAATTCTTCATATAAGTTTGTATTTTTTAAAAAAAATTGATTGCTGATGATTTAAAACAGATAAATTGCATCTGATTTGCTGTTGGAATATATTGTTCTTCTTTATGGAATAGAATGATAAATGAAGTTCTGACAGCTATGCTCATTCTTGCAATATCAACATGGCATGTTTGCAACACGCCTTCATATGCCTCTCTTTTAATTACTTGCTACAATTCTGACAAGTATTTCAGAGACGATCCATCGTTTAAGAGTAATAACACGATTCTCGACGGATAATTGGGGTTCTATTAGTATCATATTAATTAGCAGTTCATTTGGATTAGAACTACCAAAAGTTAAGTGGCTGGCAGCCGCTGAGCCAATGGTTGGGCCAATAACTAATCTAGGCAAACCCTAAATAAAAAGGATAAAAGGTGCATGCACTTAAAGCAGTCATTCAATATAAGACATGAAATGAATAAAAGGCAAATGAAAAAAGAGCTGTGGGACAAAGTAAATAATAATAATAAAGATTTACTTACAACTAATTGGGATCAGTTACATTAATTTATTTTTTTTATTTTATTTTAAATCATACTTTTGATAAGAAACAAAAAATTTTAAATCATTCCCGATCACTTTCTGTGAATGAGAAACAAAATATATATTTTGAAAAAAAAAAAAAAGGAGATCAAGCTCATTAGGTCCTATTCATTATTATCATAGCACAAAAAATATAGCTTCTAAGCATTCATCGTGATAAACACGAGTAACCTCACTCATGACTAGGTGGTGACAAGTGTGGTGAGTTACCGCTAATTGCTGCAACCTCATTAGTTAAGCAGCTAGTAAGTATTAAGAGTAGCCATGGGTCATATCAGGCTGGGCTCGCATCAGACCAAGGGCAAAAACTCTAGCCCGAGGCATTGAGCCGAGCAAGGCCCAACCTCGAGTTAGGGCTAGCCAACTCAAGCCCGACCTAGTAACAATAGCCAAGGGTGTAGGCCTAGCCTAGCTTGGCACTAGTTACATAATATATTTAATATTTATATTTCTTTTAATGAGAGTTGAATGTTGGTAGATAGTTAAAGTTATGGCAAGAAAGAAAATACGTTTTATATTGACAAAAATATTATTTATACATAAATATATTTTATATATTAAATATAATATATAAAATATAAAAATATAAATTATTAGGCTGGGGTGGGCTTGTATTTTTTTATAAGCTTAGGTTCGGCCTTAGTCTAGCCCAAAATTTTAACAGCTTAAACTTTCTGGCCTAGCACAGCCCTGTGAGCTAAAAACCATAGGCTGGTTCGATAATTTTTAAACCGAGCTTGGACCGGTCCATGGGTTATTTGACCCATACCCATCTCTAGTAAGTATGTTTCCATGTAAATTCATATTTTAAACAAAAAGTTTTTAAATATGTGTCCACAATAATTTTTAAACAAAAGTTTTCCTTTTTGAAAGATATCAAAGTTACTAGAAAATTCATATTTTTCTAAGTAAGTGTTATCCATATAACACTTAGATAAGAAAATAATTTACTCATATTCTTTTATACACTGAAAATTAACCATGATAGCCATTACTTATATTCTTTTATATTATAACTTTTTCATATAACTTTTTTTCTATGATTAAAGCTCAATTTTCTCTCATCAAACTATATTTTCATGCATACTTTTAATATATACATTAATCAATAATTATATATAAATTTTATTTTTTAAATAAAAATAAATTATTATACTTATTATTTACTAATTGAATAATAATATCATATCCAGATATTTTTATTTCAAAGATACAATCTTTCATAAATATTATATTGTATGTTTTCTTACTTTTCTTTAATAAGATGCATCGAGAGTAAAAGACAAAAATAAGGAACCAAGGAGTATTAATGAAATTATGTAGGGATATTTGAGAAAGATTAAAAAATATATATTTTACCTAATCCGTGAGAAACCAATTTAGTCGTTCGGATGATTAAGTATTACCCCAAATTTAATATGCAAGTAATACCTTGCTAATGCAACCTATCCTTTTGACTTTTTAATCCAAGTAAAAGAAGATGAGCAAGTTAGTTAAAAATTAACTAAATTATCCATAAAATTTTCTGCTAATAAAGCCAAAGAATAATATTCATTTTTCTATACTCTTTTCCCTTCTACTATAAATTTTAGCACTAGAAGATCAAAATTATCTTTCAATATAATTTTTAATCCTGTTTCATATCCACCTAATAACCCATGTTTGTCTAATTCTCATGCAATCTTTATTTTGGAACCATTATAATCGAGTTGGCATTTTTTTTCATGTAAAATTATGCCTAGCTAAAATAAAAAAATATTTTAAAGCTTTTTTCACATATAAATTTGCTGAAAATTTTTCAGAAAATTTGATCTCAAGAAATGTTTTCTTTGAAAAACTTTTTTAAAAAAAAAAAAAAAAACCAAACGAGGGCCTTTTAAGAAGGCCAAATCAAGGGCTCATGTTCCTATTTGACTGTAAGAACGTTTAGGAAGCTCGCTCAACAGATGGGGTGGTGACGTAGTAGAGAAGAAATTAATAGCCCGTAATTATTTTGATTTGTTTAATGTTTGGCGCAATCTTGACAGTTTGTCAGCTGGTGTGTGTTTTCTTGATCGGATCGACAGACCACGATGATGAGTTGACTCATATAAGTTGACTTAGGGTCAGCCTTATCTCTCCTCTTCTTCAATCTTGCTCCTTTATTCTTTTAGCTGAATCGGAGGAGATTCAGATCGATCCAATTTCGCACAGAAGGTACGTCTCCTGCCTCTAGATTTATTTCAGTCGACTAACGTGCCCTTGGATTTATAGTTTCTTTCGTGAAGATCGGAAGAATAGTTTTTTTCTGTTGTTGTTTTAGATCCGTTGTATCCTTTTTTTTTTTATTTAAGTTTTCAGTTCTTGATTTAGATTTCATGCATCGATTTGGTCTATTTTCTTTGCTGGGATGTGAAAGGACGTGAAATATGGTGCCTTTTCTATTGGATCTTGATGGCTTCGTAGTATTTTTTGAGTCCAAAGTTTATATATATTGTTGCTCCTTTTTCGTTAATACTTGCCTGGCTATTGGATCCGTGGATTTGCTGCTTGGATGGTTAGGAGAATTGTTGTTTTTGGATAAATCTGATTTTAGGATTCTTGTTTTTGCTTCCAGTGATTGGAACATGGCCTAATATTGGAAGTAGTTAAGGCTTGGTAGATTTGGATCCAAGTACTTGATTATTTTTTAATAAAAAGGTCAAGAAGATAGCGTTAAGGCCTGTGATCTCTATGGCTCCGGTAATATTGATGTCCAAGAAGCCCTTTTATTTGATCTCCTTCTTTTTGCTTCTGAGTACATGCCCTTCCAATGGCTTCTATCTCCCCGGGAATTATATGCACACCTACAGTCAAGGTGACGATATCTCAGTTAAAGTGAATTCACTCACCTCTATTGACACGGAGCTCCCATTTAGCTACTATAGTCTTCCCTATTGCCGACCCCAAGGTGGGATCAAGAAGAGTAAGGAGAATCTGGGAGAGCTGCTCATGGGGGATCAGATTGTCAACTCGCCGTACAAGTTCCATGTCAATGTCAATGAATCACTTTATCTTTGCACAACAAAACCATTGAATGAGCATGAGGTGAAGCTCTTGAAGCAAAGAACTCGCGATCTCTATCAGGTGAACATGATTCTCGACAACCTGCCTGTAATGAGGTTCACTCAACAAAATGGTATCACCATTCAGTGGACCGGTTTTCCAGTTGGATACACCCCAGTGGAGGCAATGATGACTACATCATCAATCACCTCAAGTTTAAGGTCATGGTTCATGAGCATGAAGGAAGTGGTGTAGAAATAATTGGCACAGGGGAAGAGGGGATGGGAGTGATCTCAGAGACTGATAAGAATAAGATGTCTGGCTATGAGATAGTTGGGTTTGAAGTAACTCCATGCAGTGTTAAGCATGACCCAGAAACCATGTCGAAGCATAACATGTATGACAAAATTACTCCTGTGAATTGCCCCCTAGAGCTTGACAAGTGTCAGATGATCAAAGAGCAGGAGCGGATCACATTCACTTATGAAGTAGAGTTTGTGAAGAGCGACATTCGATGGCCCTCACGGTGGGACTTATTTGAGGATGGATGGTGCCAGGGTCCATTGGTTTTGGATCACGAACTCCCTTATGGTCATCTTCTTTCTGGCTCGAATTGCATTTGTTACCGTTCGAAGAGACTTGACGAGGTATGAGGAATTGGATAAAGAGGCCCAGGCTCAGATGGAGGAGTCGTCCTCCGGCTGGAATCTTGTTCTGGGTGATGTACTTAGAGAACCAACTTGCTCTAAACTGCTTTGTGTCATGGTTGGAGATGGTGTTCAGATTGCAAGCATGGCTGTCGTGACGGTTGTGCTTGCTGCCCTTGGGTTCATGTCTCCTGCATCACGGGGCATGCTGTTGACTGGGATGATACTCCTTTATCTCTTCCTCGGTATATTTGCTGGGTATGTTGGTGTCCGGCTCTGGAGTACCATCAAAGGTGGCTCTGAAGGGTGGAAGTCTGTTGCTTGGTCGATTGCCTGCTTCTTTCCTGGGGTCGTGTTTGTGATTCATACTTTCTTAAACTTCTTGCTTTGGAGGAACAATAGCACAGGGGCTCTCCCATTGTCATTGTACTTCACTCTTCTGTCTCTGTGGTTTTGCATCTCAGTGCCACTCACTCTTCTCGGGGGTTTCTTCGGTGCACGGGCTGAGCCAATACAATTCCCAGTTAGCACCAACCATATTCCGAGGGAAATTCCAGCGAGGAAATACCCTTCATGGTTGCTTGTTCTTGGCGCTGGAACCCTTCCTTTCGGAGTCCTCTTCGTTGAGTTATTCTTTATCCTCTCCAGCCTCTGGCTTGGAAGGTTCTATTATGTGTTTGGATTTCTATTCATCGTCCTTCTATTGCTTGTTATCGCCTGTGCCGAAGTGTCCGTGGTTCTGACGTACATTAATCTCCGTGTTGAAGACTGGAGGTGGTGGTGGAAAGCGTTCTTCGCTTCTGGTTCTGTCGCTCTTTATGTGTTCGTATACTGCATCATGTACTTGGTGTTTGATCTTAAGAGCTTAAGTGGACCTGCGTCAGCTATGCTCTACCTGGGGTATTCGCTCATCGTGGCTCTTGCTATCATGCTATCTACTGGCACCATTGGCTTCCTGGTGTCATTCTACTTTGTTCGCCTCCTCGTCTCATCTGTGAAGATTTGAGTACTAGAGGATTGCTTTTATGCGAAGATCGTTATCCCGTGGAGATTGACTAGAGAATCCCACGATAGCTAAAAGCAAAAAATAAGAAGCTTTATTAGCTAATGCTTTTACTTTGTTGTTGTTGTTGTTGCTTGTGTTGTTGACTAATCGTGACTACTATACTAAAATATGGAACTGGTATGGTTGTATATTTTTGCTGGATTAGAAAAGATGTTGCGTTTTTTTTTTTTTCTAGAAAGAGTAAAAAGGCTATTTTAGGGTGAACGTTTCTATGTAGATTGTTGGATAAGTTGGTCGATATCTAAAATTTCGATGTTTGAAGTGCAGCAAGTTATTTTTAAAAATTTTATTGGCTCTCAATTTTGAGAATATCAGAAAGTCCATCCGACAGTGAGGATGGAGCCAGTCATGTATCATTCATTGAAGACAATAGCGTTGAATGGCTACTAATATGAGTTTCAAGTGCATGCACCTTTGAGGCTCCCTTTACTTAACATGATACCAACTGAGCCTCGATCATCTGCAAAGGAGTCGTGTCATTAATCTTAAACAATGAATCGTCTCTGAAATACTTGTCAGACCCAGGAAGTAGAAGAGAAGCATACAAATTAAGGTGTGATGGCATTATATTGCAAACACGCCAAGTTGATATTACAAGAATGTGCATAACAGCCAACTTCATTAATCATTCTATTCCATAAAGAAAACATTACCCAACAATAAAATCAGATGCAATTTTTCTATTTTAAATAATCAGCAATCAAATTCTTTTAAAAAAATGCAAACTCATATGAAGAATTTATAAACAATATTGTCATTAAAATTATACTAATCTTACACATAAAGATAATTTTTGAGCGACGCAGATATACATGATAGGATATTATAAAGCTTGGGCCAATACATCAGGGTTTTCCAAGGCTTCAAGCCTGCATATCATGCCAGATCTTTAGTGATTTAACCATAAATTCAGGAGCTATTTATGCATAACATTTACCAAGTGGAAAATGCAATTCCAACTGCACCACCAAAATAATAATAATAATAATAAAAAGCAGAGCCATGCTGTTTTCAAGTGCTCTGTGATGCATATAATGAATACATTAATTCCATTTTACAACTGGCAACCAAGATGTAGGATCAAAAATAAAAGTCAGGTGCATATTCCTACCATACTTTTCCTGAACACAACCCAATGGAGGTAACTGCTCCCAACCATCGATATCTTGGGTTTTATCTAACATAACGCCCGTTCCCAGCCCTAAACTAGAATAGCAGCATCAAGCTGAAATGGAAGTTCAGAAGAAAGACCAGAGAGAGAGAGAGAGAGAGAGAGACCCACCTGCCCATAAATCACACATTTGGAATGCTATATGTATAAATCAAACAAATGCTTGCAAAGAACCATTTTTAAGGCTTAGTAGGACTACAAGGGTAGAGCACCAGTCACTCTCATTGATAAGGAACTAAATATAATGACAACCTCGTCTGTTTTACTTTAAAAGAGCACACCAAGTATCAAAATATCTACAGCATGGTGAGAGGAGTTTCATGATGAAATAGAGATCAGATCAAACCTAATTTCATCAGTTGAATATAACTCGAGTTTCAAATTCTAGACAGCACCAGCACAGTCATTGCAATAACAACCACTCAGTCATTTTTTTTCTTAGACAACTAGGCAATACCTTAATGGTGGAGGAGGAAAGATGGATATAGTTTTGTTTCTAAATTCTAACAGCTTTCCAAGTCCCTAGAGAAACTGAAATACCAAATCAATAAATTGAAACTCTGCAGCCTTCCAAGATGCAAATTGGCATCCAAGTAAGTGTCAACAAATGTGATACTTCATCTTGAGATATCGCCAAAACAATTATGCTAGCATTTTTGGGGGATTTTCGAGGGACCATGCTTCAATTCATGGACAAATATGGGAGGCAAATATGTAATTTAACTTCTAGATCATATCTCATAAACATCAAATGGCACCCATTGCGATAGCAATCTAGAACTGAAGTATTATGTCATAGGATCCATCAAACATGTATTTAGGCAACACAAAAAGAATCACTAGCAGGCATATTTAGCAGTAGCAAGCATATTTATTTTAATCATTGAGCATAGTAAATCCCCATGTAGTTGGGAAAAGGCTTAGATGAGTTAAGTTGAGTTGAGTTGCTTTGAGCATAGTACATAAATAGGAATAAACTCGATCCAAACTTTTCCATAGGGCTGTTTCATTAATCACTATCAAAAGAAGAGGAAAAAAGCAGCTTCAGGCAAGTTCAGTTTTACAAATTCACATATGTTTGTCTC
>UESW01003844.1:864662-933648 GCA_900491605.1 Calamus simplicifolius | reverse complement strand
AAAAAGGCTATTTTAGGGTGAACGTTTCTATGTAGATTGTTGGATAAGTTGGTCGATATCTAAAATTTCGATGTTTGAAGTGCAGCAAGTTATTTTTAAAAATTTTATTGGCTCTCAATTTTGAGAATATCAGAAAGTCCATCCGACAGTGAGGATGGAGCCAGTCATGTATCATTCATTGAAGACAATAGCGTTGAATGGCTACTAATATGAGTTTCAAGTGCATGCACCTTTGAGGCTCCCTTTACTTAACATGATACCAACTGAGCCTCGATCATCTGCAAAGGAGTCGTGTCATTAATCTTAAACAATGAATCGTCTCTGAAATACTTGTCAGACCCAGGAAGTAGAAGAGAAGCATACAAATTAAGGTGTGATGGCATTATATTGCAAACACGCCAAGTTGATATTACAAGAATGTGCATAACAGCCAACTTCATTAATCATTCTATTCCATAAAGAAAACATTACCCAACAATAAAATCAGATGCAATTTTTCTATTTTAAATAATCAGCAATCAAATTCTTTTAAAAAAATGCAAACTCATATGAAGAATTTATAAACAATATTGTCATTAAAATTATACTAATCTTACACATAAAGATAATTTTTGAGCGACGCAGATATACATGATAGGATATTATAAAGCTTGGGCCAATACATCAGGGTTTTCCAAGGCTTCAAGCCTGCATATCATGCCAGATCTTTAGTGATTTAACCATAAATTCAGGAGCTATTTATGCATAACATTTACCAAGTGGAAAATGCAATTCCAACTGCACCACCAAAATAATAATAATAATAATAAAAAGCAGAGCCATGCTGTTTTCAAGTGCTCTGTGATGCATATAATGAATACATTAATTCCATTTTACAACTGGCAACCAAGATGTAGGATCAAAAATAAAAGTCAGGTGCATATTCCTACCATACTTTTCCTGAACACAACCCAATGGAGGTAACTGCTCCCAACCATCGATATCTTGGGTTTTATCTAACATAACGCCCGTTCCCAGCCCTAAACTAGAATAGCAGCATCAAGCTGAAATGGAAGTTCAGAAGAAAGACCAGAGAGAGAGAGAGAGAGAGAGAGACCCCCTGCCCATAAATCACACATTTGGAATGCTATATGTATAAATCAAACAAATGCTTGCAAAGAACCATTTTTAAGGCTTAGTAGGACTACAAGGGTAGAGCACCAGTCACTCTCATTGATAAGAACTAAATATAATGACAACCTCGTCTGTTTTACTTTAAAAGAGCACACCAAGTATCAAAATATCTACAGCATGGTGAGAGGAGTTTCATGATGAAATAGAGATCAGATCAAACCTAATTTCATAGTTGAATATAACTCGAGTTTCAAATTCTAGACAGCACCAGCACAGTCATTGCAATAACAACCACTCAGTCATTTTTTTTCTTAGACAACTAGGCAATACCTTAATGGTGGAGGAGGAAAGATGGATATAGTTTTGTTTCTAAATTCTAACAGCTTTCCAAGTCCCTAGAGAAACTGAAATACCAAATCAATAAATTGAAACTCTGCAGCCTTCCAAGATGCAAATTGGCATCCAAGTAAGTGTCAACAAATGTGATACTTCATCTTGAGATATCGCCAAAACAATTATGCTAGCATTTTTGGGGGATTTTCGAGGGACCATGCTTCAATTCATGGACAAATATGGGAGGCAAATATGTAATTTAACTTCTAGATCATATCTCATAAACATCAAATGGCACCCATTGCGATAGCAATCTAGAACTGAAGTATTATGTCATAGGATCCATCAAACATGTATTTAGGCAACACAAAAAGAATCACTAGCAGGCATATTTAGCAGTAGCAAGCATATTTATTTTAATCATTGAGCATAGTAAATCCCCATGTAGTTGGGAAAAGGCTTAGATGAGTTAAGTTGAGTTGAGTTGCTTTGAGCATAGTACATAAATAGGAATAAACTCGATCCAAACTTTTCCATAGGGCTGTTTCATTAATCACTATCAAAAGAAGAGGAAAAAAGCAGCTTCAGGCAAGTTCAGTTTTACAAATTCACATATGTTTGTCTCTCCCAAATCCGTATTCTATTGAAATGATGCCTGAAGGGGCATCGTTAGGGGAAATGTCAAGATCTGTTAGCATCTTGGAACCAACAGAATATGCTTTCTGAATTTATTTTATATTGATCATGCTTTGGTGTAGAAGTGAGACAAGCTGGGGATGACTTATATAGAACACAAGGAAAGATGAGTTTAGGTTTTTCAATGTAAACCTTGAAGTTTCTTTATATATTTTGTAGATCTCTGGGTAATTTGAGGCTTCATATAATTTCTAATTCATTTTCTGCTTGCACTTTACGTTTTTAGTTTGTTATTAAATGAAATAGCCATATTTTTGTTTTCTTTATCTGATATTTGCAGCCACGTTTAGAAATTGGATTGGTGCCAATAGTTACTCTGGTATTGATTCTTGGAGTATTGACCAAGAGCTACAACAAAATCTCTTTGACTTGAGACTAAGAATGGCATCAGCTGTTGATTTAAATTTAATTCCTTGTTTCCTTCACTTTTTTTTAATGCTTCTAACAGTGCTTATAAAAATGAAATGCCCGCTGATGGGGCCAGTAAACCCCATGGGCAATGGTGATCACACTCGGCCCATCAGCCTTGGCCCGTCGGATTCGGCCAGTCAGCCTCGGCCCGTCGGATTCGGCTAGTCATCTTTGGCATCGGCCTGTCGGCTAGTCAGCCCATCGGATTCGGCCAGTCAGCCTCGGCGTCGGCCTGTCAACCACGGCCTTGGCCCGTCAGCGCCTTGGCCTCGGCCTCGGCCTCGGCCTCGGCCCGTCGGCTTCTTCCTATCGGCTTAACCATCTTTCAACCGTTATCTTCTCGTTGGCCTCGGCCTCGGCTGGTACCTTCAGAAGGCACCTCCAGTCAGCATCAACCACCCCAGCCATCTGTTTCTCAGGTTCGGACGCTTTGCGGCAGAAGAGAAACTACCATTATTACACTAGCGGTTCATACTTTTCAAATAGCATGTTTAATACTCCCTTCGTCCTCTCCATGAGAAAGCCATCTCTAGCCCCTTAGCCATGCGAACTCCTAACCACTCACAAGATCCAGGCTCCACCAACCTTTGGCCCCAAAGTCAACTCAAGTCAAGTACTTGGACGTCAAGATCCCATCACTCCGTGTTGACTGCTCCCGGTTCTCTGTCTCTCTCCCTCTCTCTCTTTCCCTCTGCTGCACCCCAAAGAGGGACCACGCCGCCTCTGTTTGGATCAATGGGGCCAAGATCCTCCGTCTTCGATGGACGACCGCCGGCTCTAGTGGCCCAGCCCCCCTACGACTCCCGGTCCTCTCCGACTCTCATGCCAAACTCTAGCCAGTGGCCTGATCTGTGCTGGGAGTCCCTAGCATTGCGTCGGATTCGAGCTCCCGTCGCCTCGACTCCTGGAGCACGCTAGATCCATCCCGGCCGCCTCGAACGTCTTCGTCTCTCCTGGTGCCGTCCCGGATACCCCTAGCTCCGCCCAAGTTCCTTTCTCCCGAAGACAACAATCCCGGCCCTCTTCAGACCTCCACAGCACCGACAACGGTCTCGGCCCTCTCCGAACCTCTACGGCATCGACGACAGCCCCGGTTACGCCCCGAGATCCCAGCACCGACTCCTTGCTCTTGGGCTCCCTGCTCCCAACTACTCCCGGAAGCTCACGACTCCAACAGTCTTCACCGATGGACTCGGCTCCCTTCTCCCAACTCCATAGATCGTCTCCGTGGTTTCATCCATGCCTCCATCTCTCCCCCAGCTCCGGACAGCCCCGACTCCGAAAGCTCCCGACTCTAGCTTCCTCGATGGCCGTCCTTCACGTCAGTCTTCTCCACTCCCGACAGCAGCCAACTCTCTACTCTCGAGCTCCCGCCTCAAGCTTTTGATTTTGAGAATGCTTCATGGATGGGTCCATTGACTCCATTGACTTCATATGCCAGGATCATTTATGAGGGTTACACCATTAATTCTAGTGTTAGTGCATGAGGACGTGCATAGAATTGGGAAAAGGTTTTCCTTCAATTATGGTGTCAATGGAATTGGGAGTGTGGATGTGCATGGGTCCACGTGCATGGGACCTACGTGCATGAGAAGGGCACTCTTAGCAATATTCTGTCCCTCGATGAAGCTGATGAGTTCACGTCCAGCCAATGACGGTGATCACTCTCCAGAAGCACCTCCGGTCGGCCTCCCGAGTAGAACCTGATTCGGTCACCCAGGTTGCGCCCCCAACTGCCTTTCGCGGCTCCAAGTTAGTTTTAACAACTACCCAGAAAATGCCCCAGCAACCATCCAAGTAGGACTCATTGTGGGGCCCACGTGCCTAGCCCCACCACTTACCACTGTCCGTACAGGACAATAGACGTGCAACGTAGGGGACACGTCTGGCGACCACCGTAATGGCCGCCCATATCCCGCAAGCCTGCAGCAGCCTGCAACAACCGTCCGAATAAAGTGGCCACCCACTCTGACGAGATATGGCCTACCGGCTCTGACATGCCACAAGAAAGCAAGCCCTATTATTGCTGCCTTTACCATAAATGCTCTAACAAGTTATCACACCTTAAATCTCACAAGCTTCAAAGCTTCAATAAAATGGGTACAAGGGACCTCCGACCAGCAGGTTAGCCCAAGTAAGGCACTTAAGCCCTTACACGCTCACACAAAGAGCACTTCTCTATCTCTCTCTCTCTTTCGAGCTTTCTCAAGCTCACGGCTGTTGCTCAGAGCACTAACTTGAGCATCGGATGGTGCTCGTCGGAATCTTTGGTTCCTAGGACTTTTTGCAGGCCCCCCGATCGAGGCAAAGCCCGCTGAAAGATCCTAGGCTCACTGAAGAAGGCGATCAAACGCTCGTGGACGATCAAGGAGGGTGATTTGGCATAACAAATTGGCGCACCAAGAAAGAGGGTAGAGCACGGATCGTCAGCAATGCTAGCCTGCAGATCCTCATCCCCCTTTTAAATTAAAAGAGATGGTGATGACAAAAACCCAAAAGGTCTACACCAGTCACATGGAAGAACTCCCACAACGAGTTGAGCAACAGAAAGCCAGCCTCTCTACTCCACCATCACCATCACCTTAGGCCATTCAATAGGACCAGCTTGCCACCCTCACCCAGCAAATCTAAGCATTAATGGCAGCTATCCAAAAGCTCCAAGAGCAATATTCTATGATCACACAACGGCACCCAGGAGCTTCCACTCCCCATGATTGCTGCTAATGCCAGCCATCATTCTATTAGTGGGAGATCACTCCGCCGGAAGATTCATCGCTGTCGTGCCTCACCGGAGCGCCAAACAGAGCACCATCAAGCTCACTAGCAAAAGCACCCTCAAACTCACCAGCAAAAGCATCACCATCATGAAGTCCCCAAACGGCATCGATCTCCCACTCGCCATCCAAACGGTCCCCCTTTCCACGGATGACGACAGAGGAAGGAGCCCAAGCAAAAGTACCGGCACCTTCCATCTTCAGTTGACATGATTTTCTGAAGGGCAGGTCGCCAACATGCTGAAGCATTCAAATCAGCGAAAGGAGACAAACTCTCTCCAAGACATTTCACAAAGGAGCTCCAAGCCACTTGGGTAGAACCTCCAGCAAGCCACCCAAGTACGACCTCCAGTCTTCTTACAGTATGAAAATCAACTTCTCAGCATCCCTCGGGCCGGCGCAAGAAACCCCCGAGGTGGTTCTAAAAGGCTCTCGAGTCAACCTTCAGGCCCTCAAATCGACCACTCGGGCCGGCGTAAGAAACCCCCGAGATGGTTCTAAAAGGCTCTTGAGTCGGCCTTCGAGCCTTCGAGTCGACCACTCAGGTCGACGCAAGAAACCCCCGAGGTGGTTCTAAAAAGCTCTCGAGTCGACCTTCGGGCCCTCGAGTCAACCACTCGGGCCGGCACGAGAAACCCCCGAGTCGATTCTAAAAGGCTCTCGAGTCAGCCTCCGAGCCCTTAAGTCGATCACTCGGGCCGGCGCGAGAAACCCCTGAGTCGGTTCTAAAAGGCTCTTGAGTCATCTCCCAGGCCGTCACAAGAAACCCCCAAGGCAGTTTCAAAAGGCCCTCGGATTAGTCTCAGCAGCTCTCGAGTCGGTTTCAGCAGCCCTAGGGTTAGTTTCAGTAGCCTTCAGTTGGTCATAGTAGCCCTTGAGTTGATCGCAGCAGCCCCCGAGAAGGTCTCAACGATCTCAACTTTGCCTCAGCTGCCTCATCTTGGCCTCGGCCTCATCTCTTGCCTCAGCGGCCTCATCTTGGCCTCGGCCTCGACCTCAACTTTGCCTCAGCGGCTTTATCTCAGCTTCAATGGCTAACTAACCTTCCGAATAGGACTCCGACCTGTTCGGCCATCCGGACTATGCTCCATCTCTGCCTCAGCGGTCGATAGCCAACTGGGTAAAGCCTTAACTCAAATTTTGCACTTGCAACAGATAGTGCAGGTCACTCTCAGCCAGCCAAGAAGAAGCCCCAAGTCAACTCACAGTTGGAAGAGACCAACTCTTTAGCTCACAGCTGGCGAGCATCCACCTCTAAACTCCATGTCAAAGGAAGAACACCAAGTCAACTCAGTTGGGAGAGATCAACTCCCCAATTCACAGGTGATGGCATCCACCTTTAAACTCCACGTCAAAGGAAGAAGACCAAGTCAACTCACAATTGGAAGAGATCAACTCCCCAACTCACAATTGACGGCATCCACCTTCAGACTTCATGTCAAAAGAAGACAAGTCAACTCACAGTTGGGAAAGACCAACTTTCCAGCTTACAGTTGACGATGCTGGCCGCTCTCAGCAAGCCAAGAAGATGAGTCAACTCACAGTTGGAAGAGACCAACTTCTCAGCTCACAGTTGACGAGTATTCACCTCTCGGCTCAGAGTTAGGAGAAGATTACTGGCTGCTCCCAGCCAGTCAAAGGTAACCAACCTACCTCCAACTTTGCTTAAAGCCCAACCAATGCACAGCTTCAGAGAGCATGCAGACGTGGTCACAAGTCTACACAAGGCAAACAAAAATTATCAACATCGAAAGCAGTGTAAAAAGAAAAAAATTTCCTCCATTAAGGGGCAATCAGAACTGTAAGCATAAAAAAACAAATGCAAAGATAAAGAATTATACACTCCTTTTGCTTGACGGATGCAAAGCACGCGATCGCACAAGCTCAGGAGTGTGGAGGGCATCTGATGGGGCCAATAAACCCCATGGGCAATGGTGATCACACTTGGCCCGTCGGATTCGGCCAATCAGCCTCGATGTCGGCCCATCAGCTTTGGTCAGTCAGCGTCGGCTTCGACCAGTCGGCCTCGGCATCGGCCTGTCAGCCTCGGCCCGTCGTATTCGGCCAATCAGCCTCGGCGTCATCCCGTCGGATTTGGCCAATCAGCCTCGGCGTCGGCCCGTCGGCCTTGGCCCGTCGGATTCGGCCAATCAGCCTCAACATCGGCCAGTCGGCCTCGGCATCGACCCGTTAGCCTTGACCCATCGGATTCGACCAGTCAGCCTCGACGTCGGCTTCGGCCAGTCGGCCTCGGCCCGTCAAATTCGGCTAGTCAGCCTCGACCTGTCGGCTTCTTTTCGTCGGCCTAAGCCTCGACCTTGGCCGATGCCTTCAGAAGGCGCCTCCAATTGGCATCAACCACCTCGGCCATCTGTTTCTCAGGTTCGGACGCTTTGCGACAGAAGAGAAACTACCATCATTACACTGGCAGTTGTACCTTTCAAATAGCACATTTAATACTCCCTTCATCCTCTCCACGAGAACGTCATCTCTAGCCCCTTAGCCATGCGGACTCTTGACCACTCACAAGATCCAGGCTCCACTAACCTTTGGCCCTAAAGTCAACTCAGGTCAACTACTTGGGTGTCAGGATCCCATCACTCCGTGTTGGTTGTTCCCGATTCTTCATCTTTCTCCCTCTCTCTCTCCCTCTGCTGCACCCCAGAGAGGGACCACGTCGCCTCTATTTGGATCAATGGGGCCGAGATCCTTCGTCTTCGGCGGACGACCGCCGGCTCCGGTGGCCCAGCCCCCCTACGACTCCCAATCCTCTCCGACTCCCATGCCGGACTCTAGCCAACGGCTTGATCCATGCTGGGAGTCCCTAATATCACGTCGGATCCAAGCTCCCGTCGCCCCAACTCCTGGAGCACGCCAGATCCATCCCGGCTGCCTCGAACGTCTTCATCTCTCTCGGTGTCATCCCAGACACCCCTGGCTCTGCCCAGGTTCCTTGTTCCTGGAAACGACGGTCCTGGCCATCTCCGAACCTCTACGGCACCGACGACGGTCCCAGCCCTCTCCGAACCTCTACGACACCGATGACAGCCCTGGCTGCATCTCGAGCTCCTGGCACCGACTCCCTACTCCTGGGCTTCCTGCTCCCAGCTGCTCCCGAAATCTCCCGACTCCAACAGTCGGCATCGATGGACTCGGCTCCCTATTTCCAGCTCCATGGACCATCTCTCTGGTTTCATCCACGCCTCCATCTCTCCCCCGGCTCCGGACAGCCCCGACTCCGCCTCCAGCTTCGGAAGCTTCCAACTCTAGCTTCCCCGACGGCCGTCCTTCGCGTCGGTCTTCTTCTCTCCCAGCAGCAACCGACTCCTTGCTTCCGGGCTCCCGCCTCAAGCTTCCAATTTCGAGAATGCTTCGTGGATGGGTCCATTGACTGCATTGACTTCATATACCAGGATCATTTATGAGGGTTGCACCATTAATTCTAGTATCAGTGCATGAGGACGTGCATGGAATTGGGAGAGGGTTTTCCTTCATCAATTCTGGTGTCAATGGAATTGGGAGTGTGGATGTGCATGGGTCCACGTGCATGGGACCTACATGCATAAGAAGGGCACTCTTAGCAATATTCTATCCCTCGATGAAGTTGATGAGTTCACATCTAGCCAATAATGGTGATCACTCCTCCAAAAGCACCTTCGGTCGGCCTCCCGAGTAGGACCCGATTCGGTTACCCAGGCTGTGCCCCCAGCTGCCTTTCGTGGCTCCAAGTCAATTTTAACAACCAATGCCCCAGCAACCATCCGGGTAGGACTCATTGTGGGGTCCACATGCCTAGCCCCACCACTTACCACTGTCCGTACAGCGCAACGAACATGCAACGTGGGAGACACTGGCGATCGCTGTAATGGTCGCTCATGTCCTGCAAGCCCGCAGTAGCTTGCAGCAACCGTCCGAATCAAGTGGCCATCCACTCTGACGGGACATGGCCTGCCAGCTCTGACATGCCATAAGGAAGCAAGCCCCATTATTGCTACCCTTACCATAAATGCTCTGACAAGTTATCACACCTCAAGTATCACAGGCTCCAAAGCTTCAATAAAATAGGTAAGAGGGATTCCCGACCAGGTAAGCCCAAGTAAGACGCTCAAGCCCTTACACGCTCACATAGAAAGCACTTCTCTAGCTCTCTCTCTCTCTCTCTTAAGCTTTCTCAAGCTCACGGCTGTTGCCCAAAGCACTGACTTGAGCATCGAAGGGTCCCCGTCGGAATCTCCGGTCTTCGAGATTTTTTACAGGCCCCCGATCGAGACGAAGCCGTCGAAAGATCCCAAACTCGTCGGAGAAGACGACCGGATGCTCGCGAACGATCGAGGAGGGTGATTTGGCGTTAACATCCGCACTTTCCGCTTTTGTTCTTCACTTCTTTTTCTCCCAAACTACCATCTCATATGAGCAATTTACAGAGCATGAGAGAGAGAGAGAGAGATGGTGGGGGAGGAAGAGAAGTACATGGAAACTACAGAAACAAAGAGATACTAAAACAAGCTTGTTAAAGCAATGTTATGCACTTCCAATATGGTGGTCCATTTGAGCCCCCTCTTGCAGTATTCTTACTCTCCCAGTACTTCGTCATGTTTTAAGGCGTAATCAGAAACCTAGACATAATGATTTTGCATGAACCAGAGTACAAAGCAAATGGTGGCACATGAGAGTTGGAAGGATCAGAATGTTGGGTGCATTCACATTAGAAATAGCCGTCAACTGGGGATTGAATTTAATATAAGCAATAAAGATGGTTTTTTTGCAGGGATACAGGCAAGGTGCAGCAGATTTGAATTGTACGAACAAAAAAGAGAGGACAACTATACAGCACCTGGTTTATCCAAGAGAGAGAGAGAAAGAGAGAGAATGAGAGAGAGAGAGCATTTGGCAAAGCTGGTGAAAAGGTATTTGAAGTTGCTATAGAAGGGATAAAGCCTTTACAAGAGATTTCCATCTCATTTTTGTTTTATAGTTTAATCTTGTCATATATATTAGCATGCTATACTTCCGATGACAGAGGGCTGAAAATAACTTTAAAGATAAAGCTGCGGATGCTTAGATGAAAACTGTAAAAGTTCAACTGAATCATAGTAATAACTTCAGTAATTAGCCTACGTAAATTGTTGACTTAAGATGTCATAACCCAATTCAATAGGATATTTACCTCTGAATTCCTTCTCCAACTTCAATTCTGAGGAAATCACCGATCTTTACAGTTGAGCCCACCTCTTTTGATAAATCATTCAGCGGTGACTGCAAGACTATCACAACAATCAAGTATATTCTATGGCATAGAATTTGCATATAGACTTCTCAAATGTTCATACTCAAAATAGAATTTGTTCTATAGCAAGTAAATATGTTGAAGTCTAAGGGTTCAAGGATGGAAAAAGAACTAGAAATGATTGCCTTAGCCCTTAGGTAAATCAAGAATAAGCTGCAATGAAGAGTTGTGGTACAACTCAACAATATGAAATAATAAATATACAAAACACAACCATTGAAAAGAAGGCATTACAAACCTTAATGTTAACACTATCATTCATAACAATCTTTTGCTCCAATAACACAACTTCTTCAAAGTACTTCCTCATTCAACCTTCCACCATCTTTTCAATGGCCATTTGAGACTTCCCTAAACTTTCTGCCATATACAAGAATTAAAAAGAGAACAAAATTTTAGAACAGATAACAACATACATGTTATGACAGCCCGCGGATAGGAAGAGGTTTAACAGTAATGCAGGATCAGTAATCCTGACCCTGACAAGATCGGAGAAACCCTGTTGATTATTGTTATGGATACAACAAATAATGCTAAAAAAGAAGGTCTTCTTAGAAGAATCCAACTAGAAGCAGAAGTAAAACTAAATTAGAACCATAACAAACAGCCTTTTCCATCAATGTAAGTCCTTGTTGATATAAATTTCTTTACTGATATAAATTTTCTAATGTTCCAAGTAAGGTTTATGCAATCAAGACAAACCTTGTCCTAATAAATAACAATCTCTAATTGTCCTACTGACGCACAAGTTGTGATTGCATATATTACTCCCCTGATCATCCAAATTTCACATGCAAATTTTTGAAGGGCATATCAAAGTCCACAATGAAGATTTTTTGTGATATTTACCCTTACATAATTTGCAAGACATTGGAAAGCCAAATAGTTTGACCATGCAACAAAATCTGCCAATCCACGTGACCAATCCGACAAGCAACCAGATGCATCCTTGGTGTAAAAGAAAGTATACACCCTTATTTCTGAGTCAGAGAGAGAGAGAGTATGCATATTCTATCAACATCTCTTTTTTGTCATCCTTTAAAATTTTAATATGCTCATATATCATCATCATCATCATCATTATCAATTATACATGAATTTTGACTATTTCAAAAAATTCATTATCCAGTTGAGTTGGAAGAATCAACAGCTGAACAAAGTTAGATCACTCCACAAACCTTTTGATGTTAATGGCCTTGGGTTCTAAAATCAACAATTCATGGCAAAAGACCTTCATTTGATATGCAGTGATCATGTAGATGTCTGAAGGAAAAGTTGGAAAATAATGGGAATAAATGTCTGAAGGAAAAGGCAAAAAGGGTATGGCTAAAAATTGAGCACAGGGACCTCCTCCAATTTAATGGGAATAAATGAACCAAATATGGTTCACTATATAATGCATGAAATTTTCAAATTGGAGGCAACATAATTCTAACCCCCATGAACACCAATTTTTCTCTAGACCCTATCAATTTGGAGAAATCTAGAACCTTTCTTTAATTACTACAGCAATCATCAATAAATTTAGTTTAGATGAATGGTATCCTCAGAAATAATAGAACTTAAAACTTCCAGATTCAATATAAACTTGTTGACAGTATCCAGGACCTAAAACTTTCTCCAACATAAGATGTATAGGAAATGAGAAGATAAATGCGAAGGATAAAAAAGAATGTTTAATTGTCCCATTAAGTAGCATTTCTTAATTCCATTAATCTTGCCTCAAATTCTCAATAAGTATAATTTGTAATCAAGAACCTTCTCCATGGAGAAAAGATCCTAAGCACATGAGTTTCCTTTGACATAAATATAAATACAAAAATGCCTGAAAATGAATTAACAGATATTTAAGTATGCCACGCTCACTTTCTATTGCTTCAGAAGAAACAAGTTCCTTTGATAAGAACAAGGGCTTTGATGCCGCTAAGTGCATTGCAAGTGATGAACCAACATGCTGAAGAGCATCCAACAAGGCACTTTCATCTTCTACCTCTAAAGTAAGCAAACCAGCAATATGGCCCAATCCTGGAAGAGGCACAGATTACTCTTTCAATTATATCTTTTGTTGAATCAAATATAATGCACCTTTCCAAGCTATTTTAGAATTCAAATAAATTATAAAGCACAACTGGTAAAGGATAAACCCAGAAACTTATGAGATATAAAGACTAATCTTAAAAGAGAATAACAAAAAGTAACGAATGACATTAGAATCAAAAAGTAAAGAAAGACTGATCAGGAGACAAGCATTTTTATGCCCTGTTACCAAGGTGAAAGAATCAAATGCTTAGAGTCTGAGATTTGGAAATATGGCACTGAAAATGAACTTATTTCCTAATAGCAGTTCTACTCCCGTTTCCTATGCTACTGTAAAATGATAACAGAAAACTAGTTTTTCCTTTGATCACCTCTTTTTTTTGGTATAAGCTCCCAGCACTGTTTTTTTAAAATTAAAAGTGTAAAACTGAAGACCAGCAGTAAAATTAACCTGTTTTGACAAATTTTCATCTCATCCCTCCCAGCACTCAGCATGATGTTACAGTACTGAAATTGCCTCAAAATAAACTGATGACATTCCCCAACAAATGTTACCTCCATACCCCAGAACCAACTGATCTCACAGAGTTTCTAAATTATTTGCCTTCTTTATCCATATATTTGATTTTGCTAACAAACTCCAGCACAATGCAACTTAGAATAAGCTGAGTACTAATACTCAACTCAACTCATCTAAGCCTTTTCCCAACTACATGGGGTTGGCTACCTAAATCTGCTTCCTCCACTCTGCTCTATTTAGGACCAAGTCGACATTCAATTTACAAATAATTATATATTTTTTAATTATTTCTATCCATATTAGTTTAGGTCTACCTCTACCTCTATCCTTACCATGAATTGTTAAAAGATCGCTCTTTCTAACTGAAGCATCTAAAGGTCTACGTTGCATAAGTCAAGCGGGTACTAATATGTTATAAAATTTTCACTACTTAATAAGTCAACCAAAAGATTATATTAAACATAAGAGTTGTCTCCAATAGTTGAATATTTGAAGGCCAGATAGTGGGACTGAACTAGGCTCTAAATATAATGCAATTTCCAACTAAAATAGGGACCTTAGAGCTTTGCTTTCAATGCATATGCCATTTCCACCCAAATAAAAAAATAATTCCCACATCAACCACCCAGCTCTATGAAAAGAATTTCACAATTGTTGCACCTGGTTGGGGACTTGAATGAAGGTAAGAGGAGACAACACCATGTGAAGACGTGGATATTGCAAAACCTCTTCTGAGCTTTACATCCTCTGCCACCATGGCAGCAACTTCTGTAACTGCACTTTGCACTGTGGTTTCTCCCCTAAGTTTTTAATGATCTAAATTAATTTTCATGCGCTACAAAATCAATAGAGTTCATAAAAAATGTTAGCATGTCCACTGAGAGATGCAAATTGATTACAATAAAATTCTGATCTGGGGTAAAGATAGTGATTCATTGTTGTGAAAGTTCTCCCCTAATAATCTCCTCATATGCTTATTAATACAGAAGATATCTAATCACCAGACCTAGGAAGTAACTTACAGGATTTAATTGAACTACTATGCATAGAATACGCAGTCAGAGTAGAAACCACTATTTTTAAAACCTTAGAATTTATAATTCGCAACTTACAATTATATTTCATTAAATCAAGAAAGGCTTCATGTCTTTCATTAGATGCTACCAAAAAAGCACTTCATACAGTATGCAAATAAAAAATGAACCTTCTATTATAGCTACAAGCTATTTAGTTAAAAGACCAGAATCTGATAACTTATCCAAATTTATATTTATATTATATCTACAACATAACACGTTGATTACCTTCATGCAATTTCAATGGAGCATCCAGTTTGATATTTCAATTTCGGTAGGTTGCCAAATTCTCCATGTCGAGGCTGCCTGTCAGTGCCCAGTTCCTTGATTAGCCATCCTTTTGATAATTTGGCAACACAAGAACCAGCCATGCTAAAACTCTAATACTACTCCTTATGAAAATAAAAGAAAAACTATCTTTATTCATTTTTTTTTCTTTTGGAAAAAAAAGGGAAAAAGATATAGCGCGCTTTAGATGTTGCAAAGAAAAACATGAATACTATCAAAATGTTGCAAGACAAATGCTAAAACAAAATTCGTGAAAAATCGAAAAGAAAAAAGAAAAAGAAAGAAGTGCTAGAAAGATCAATAGAGGCAAAGGGACCATAAAGTTTAAGCTCGCAACGAAGTGGGAGAAAAAATGAGATGCATCCAGACCACGAGAAACAAACAAAGGAAAAAAGGTTGCCAAATCTATGGAAAGGATAGCATTGGGAAGAAACATCCAAGAACGCCCAAAATCAAAACCAACGCCTTTGAAAGAAACTCGTCGACAATATCGGAAATTGGAAGGAAGACCAGCGAATGAAAGCTCGAAGCACAAGAATGAGCACTGACGCTTGAAATCATTCGACTGATCCACGAAAAATAGCGGAAAAATCGGGGGAGCCGACGATGAGAAGACGAGGCCAACCCCAGGGAAAACAAGCGATCTCTCCAGAAACGTGACTGACCTTTTGAAACCCTGGGCCCGCTTTGGTTTATAAAGAAAATATTATTATAACTTATATATAATAATAATAATAATTTTTTTAAAAAATAAAAAATTTAAAAAATTTAAATCCATCTTCACCGCTTAAAAAAAATTCTTATTTCTCATTTGATACTCTCTTTTACTATACATATATTTTATTCATCATCTTCTTTTTTTTTCAAAAAAAAATAAAATTAATAATTTTTAAAATTAAACTTAATAATATAAATTTTAAAAAATAAATTTAATCAAGATTTTAATACATTGAGACATTCATTGCTCAAAGAATTTATTTGATGAAATGATTTATCTCACGCAAATGCCATGTAACAAATAATGCGTCATTTCCCTGTAGAAAAATTGGAAAGAAAATATGGCAGGTTTTCTTTTTTTCCCATTTGTTTTAGAGAATTTATTCATCCCCATACGCGTGCCTTTATTTTTTTAAGCATTGTGATAATAAGAAAAAGTTACAATATACAAGATTGTTGAATGCCGAAGACTAACCTGATGCATCTAAAATGATGGAAAAAAATTCTTTTTTTTTTCTTTTATCTCCATTCCTGCAACTTTTTTAAGCTTGTTATGAATTTTTATTTTATTAAGTGAGATGCAAAGAATCTGACAATACTATCCTCGATCAAAGGTTAAAATCTCTCAATAACATGACTAGCCAATTCGCTATTGGCCATTAATTTAGGAGCAAATGATTGAATCGGTAGCACTGATTGAACTATTGTTGGCCAGCTACATAACATGTTCGGTAGCTGATTTGGATTAAATTTTTTATTTTTAAAAATAAAAAAATTAATTTATAATATAAAAAATGTATTTAACTTACTATTTTTAAAAATACTTTTTATGATCCTAAAAATCTAAATGAATCTAAAAAAAAATGTTAAAGCGACGTTTTCTTCGGATTTATCTAAGCGCTTTACAAATTTTATCGTTTCTTACTCAAAACTTGTAGATTTATCTTCTTTCTTTCCTATGCGATCTTGAATACAAAAAGTTAGAAGGATACAACTCAAATTTTTAGATATAATTCATATTTTTAAAAATAATTTTTTGGTTCACAAACCAAGCAGAGCCTTGATATGCCCTCATGATATATGCTATTTAGCACATCTACAATTTCGTCTGAGACAGTGAAGCCCATTTAAGATAGAATGAAATTAGCGTTGAATTTCTATAGACAAGATTATCAAAATTTATCTTAACTTGAGATGATGGGGGACCTTAAAGAATTGAGTTGTATAGCAGGGTTAGGGGAAAGAAGGGATGTATTTTCTTAATTTGTACTTAAACATCATGGTTTTTTTCATATTCAAACAGCTCAACAAGTTCTAGAATTCTTTCTTAGAAGTCTTACAATGAGCACACGAGTTCTGACCAAATTGTCAAACGAAACCTTTTAACTCAAATTGGATGGTCAAACAAGTTATTGGTCAAACCATGAATTCATCCAATACACAAATATTTTCAGAGTCAAAATATTATCTTCAAGGTGATTCAATAACTATTGTGGCCTGCATTAATAGACAATCTAATTGCTAATATCTCTATCTGAAAGGTTTTGATACAATTATCTCATCCATTTCAAAGTTTAAATGTTCATGCGTTTTTATAAAGGCTAACCAAATAACAAACAACTTGATAAATTAGACTACAAATAGTTTATCTAATCATATATTTCCCACCTTTGGTTTATTTATTTTATTGCTTTAATATATTCCTATGGTATTAAATCCTCCTCGTCTTGTTCCTTGAATCAAGACCTGCTCTGTATACGTGCTCCAACAAAAAAAGAAAATATATCCTGATAGGTGGTGAACAACTCATTCATTTAATTGCCACAAACTAGTAAATAGTAACCACCATACGCAAGATAACCATGAAAAAGACTTTGTACTATCATATCCAGTGTAGCAAGTCTTATATGGATTGTACTATCCCTTCTTATTGATCTATATGCATATGACATCGATAAAAAAAAAGTTAAGACAGCTTTACAACATCTCGACCTAGTTATAAAATTACGACACCATAATTATAAAATTACGGCATTCGTTCAGAAAGCTAAAAAAATCACGATACTCCAGTTATAAATTTACGACACCGTGGTTATAAAATTATGATACTCCAATTGTAAATTTACGATACCGTAGTTATAAAATTACGACACCCATTCAGAAAACATGTTTGTACACAAATTTCAATAAAAAAAAACTTAACGAGTATTAATGCATGTCACGTCAAAATTTAAGATGACACCCCAGTTGTAAACTTACGACACCGTAGTTATAAAATTAAGACACCCATTCAGAAAGCCAAAAAAATTTACGACATCCTAGTTGTAAATTTATGATACAGTAATAAAATTACGACACCCACTCAGAAAACGTGTATTGTAGCCTTTATACAAATTTCAAAAAAAAAAACTGAATAGGTATTAATACACGTCATGTCAAAATTTAAGATGATATTTCTGCTTTATCGTATCAAACTATGTAAGATTCATATGGACTAATAAGAAAGAGTAGTGTAGTCCATGTATGACTTGCTGCATCGAGACATTGTACAAAGGCTTTTCTAGGTAACCATATAACCACATCAAAAAAACCAAGCAAAGAAAACATATCTTGATGGGCTATAAATGGTTAATGTAATTATCATAAGAAAAAGTATATATTTGTGCATTGCCCTTTTGATGCATAAAATGCACACTTATGCCTACGGCGCGTGTTATGACTCATTGAACCCGATATGTGTAATGACATAAGTATGTGTTCATTTTGCATGTTCAATGCATATTTTATACGTCAAAAGTCGATGCATAAAGTCGATGCATAAAGTCTCTCCTTACCGCAAACTAATCAAATAGTAACTACGTGACCATTTCAAAGGAGGAACGCCGTATCCTAGAATGTGATTATCTGTTTGAAAAAAAAAAAAAAAGGAACGCCGTATCCTAGAATGGTATGATTAAAAAAAGAACGCCGCCGGACCACCTGCACGATTTATTCAAAAAAATTGAAAATAACCTCCGCGCCGTAGACGCCTCCTCCTTATCGGGTATGATCTCGTTCTTTATTTAATTATTTATATTCGGTCCACCCTTGATCCAGCCGAAAGCGACCACGCGCCCCAAAATTCTTATTAATTTTTTTCCGTCGCTCCGCCAGCAAATACTGACACGTATATAAGCACGGAAGGCATGTCGAGAGAGTCAAAAGTGTCAAGAGAGCGAAAGCCACGACGGGGAGAGCTGCGCGTTGAGGCAGTAGTGCTCGAACCTTCGAAGCTTCTCTTTCCCCCCCCCCCCCCCCCCCCCCCCCCCACCACCAGAGCCCGCGAGAAAGCGATCGACAAAGACGACGAAGAAGAGAAGCAGGCAGCGGCCGAAGAAGATCCGATCCCATTCCCCGCTCGCTCTTTCTCCTCTCGGACTCCGATCCAGGAGAACTCAATCAGATAGGAGGCCTGTACGAGGATTCGAGGTTCTCTTCGTCGTCGGGGGATCCCGACTCGTGGTCAGACGAGATCGAGGACCCGTTTCGCTCCCTCCGATCAGGGTATCGAAGAGGTAAAAATACAGCAGATCGCTCGTTGTCTTCAGCTAGATTGAGCTTTTGGATTCGGCGTCTATGGTGTCTCTTTTTTATATTTCTTTTTTTGTTTTTTATTTTTGTGCCCCTGTCGGATAGGTTTTGACTTTTGAATCGTATTTTTTGATGACTTGGATCAAGAAATCGGTTTCTGGAGTTGTTTTCTTGATTTCAGTTGGTTCTGGAGGGAGTTAATAGATAACTTTTGTATTTAGCTCCAGATCCGTGGTCCTGAGCTTTTTTTTTTTTTTTCTTATTAAAAAAAAACAACCCTCTATCGCGTTTTTTGTGTCGTGGATTAAGAAAAGGAGACGTGGCGTGATTTTCTTGTATTTAATGGTTTTGGGTGAATTTTGTCGACGGTTTGAAGGAGTTTAAATGGAATCAATGAGATTTAATGCCGCTCTGCTTGATAATTCTAGTGAATCGATTTTATTGTTGGTTTCCTGAATCCAGTTGCTCTATCTATTTGAGTAACGTTGGAACAAATCCAGGTTCCGAATCGATTGTGTTCTTGGTTTCCTGAATCCAGTTGTTTTATGTATTTGAGTAACGGTGGAACAAATCCAGGTTCCGAGCCAAATGTTTACTTTCCTGGATGTTGGTGTTCTTATGAAGTGCGTTTCCATTTTTATATTACCGTCCGTGATTTTTAATATTTAAACACATCATAGATTTAGTTAGCAGATCAGTAAGATGGTTTTCTACTTTCACCTGTTGAACTAGAAAAATGTTAGGACTCATGAAAATAACAAAATTCAGGAATTGCAATCTATTCAGTGCCTGTAATAATACTTTAGCCCCCACTGTTTTTCGGGCATTTCAGATAGCCATGGAAGATTTCATCTTTGAATATCCTTTTCCGCGTCGCGGTATGCCAGAAACCTTCGTTGATGTAATACTTCTTTTTCTCTAATATACTGGTTTTTTGTTTTTCAATGATTCCCTTATTCTGCTAATATTAGATAAAGAGATGTTACATGGTTTGACATGGATTCTTGTCTGTTTGGCATCGATTGCAGCTTTTCGTATTTTCAGAAGAGTGAGGTCTGTGGCAGAGGTCCGCGTTTTGCTCAGGGAAAATGTCAGGTAGAAACCACTCTTCCCCCTCTCGGGAAAGCAGCGTACGTGTGATGAAAGCATAAATATTATTAGCACTCTGAATTTTTAATGAGCATCACTTGGTTGCATGTTGTCATGCAGAAGGTCTTGAAGGAGTGTTCAGTTGTGATGAGAGAAAAGAAAGAAGATTGGATATGGAGAATCCAGAAGATGAAAGGAGAAAATTATCGACTGGATCACCAAAGAAAAAGGCACTGAATGCTTCATGCAGATTCACCCATTCTCTTAAGAAACGAGGGAAAAGGGAAGTTGATTATAGGGCTTCTTCGGTTTCCATTGAGGATATAAGAGATGCAGAAGAGGAGCGTGCAGTCTATGCATTCAGACAAGAACTCATTTCTAGAAATTTGTTGCCTGATAGGCATGATGACTGCCACATGCTGCTCAGGTTGGTTGCAGCTGTATCAGCATCTTCCTTTATATGTTTTAAAAATTTAACAACATAAAGTGGACTCTAAACATCTTGATTCAGTCGGAGGTTGAAGAATATATATAATTCTTACTCCACCTTTTGTCTCATTGCCTGTCAATTGATTTATTTACTGCAGATTTTTGAAAGCTAGGAAATTTGATTTTGAGAAAACAATTCAGATGTGGGCTGAGATGCTTAAGTGGAGAAAAGAATTTGGAACAGATACCATCTTGGAGGTGAGGCCAGCTACACTCTTCCACGCATTGAAAAATATGCCCCTTGCTGCATGCACCTCACTTGACCCTTGTGTTCTGGACGCTTAAAAAAAATTATCAGCAGATGCATGAGTTGTTCTTTTTTAGAATTTAGATGATTTTAATTTATACCTTCACGGCGGTTTAGAATATTTCCATTGTGAATTCCTTAATGTTTATATATACACATTCCTGCACATTACCACTCAGGGTGTCTTTTCTTGGAACTCATTTAGGATACCAATGCGTTTTGTTTTCGTTGATAGTGTGAAAGCTTGGAAAGCATTTGGTTTCTTATATGTGACCTTATCAGCCTCACAATTTCCTGCAAATATCCTCTTTTTTTGTTGGTCTTATTACTTTTAATGTGATCGTTTCTGTTTTCAGTTATCTATCTTCTTTACGATAATCAACTTTTAAGGATTGTTTATTTGCCAGTCCCGGATCATGTGCATGCTTTGTTTCAATTGTTTTTAGGAGCCATTAGTTAAAATATAATGTTTTCCTCTTTATATGGAGCTCCATATTAAATACTGACATCAAGAAACATACAAATACTATTGAATGCAAGGATTTTGAGTTTGAAGAGCTGGAGGAAGTCTTGCGCTATTATCCTCAAGGTTACCATGGAGTTGACAAAGAGGGAAGACCTGTATATATAGAGAGGCTGGGCAAAGTTGAGCCAAATAAGATTAGGCTCATCACCACAATAGATCGCTACATAAAATATCATGTACAGGAATTTGAGAGAGCTTTTTGTGAAAAGTTTCCTGCATGTTCTATTGCAGCCAAGAGACACATTGATACAACAACTACAATATTGGATGTGGATGGTGTGGTATGTCAGTGTCTCTAGCATTTTGATTCTTTTATCTTTTTTTTTTTTTTTTCTTCTTCTTTGAATTGCAGACATCAAACACAAAAAAGGTGTTCTGTTCAGTTAGAATTTCATAATGGATTTTCCTAGTTTGGAGATCAGGGTTATTTGCTATGATTTCCCAGAAACTTTGCATTCTCTTGTTGTGTAGGGTGTGAAAAATTTTAGCAAGACTGCAAGAGAAATCCTGCTAATGATTCTGAAAATAGATGGTGATTACTATCCTGAGGTGCTTAATCTACCTCATATAATGTTTATTTAGCTTATTCATCCATCTTGATATGAAGAGACTCCTTCACATGCTTTTATATGCAGACTCTACATATAATGTTCATTGTTAATGCTGCTCCTGGCTTTAAGCTGCTTTGGAACATAGTGAAGGGTTTTCTCGACCCGAAAACTACAGCAAAGATACAAGTAAGGACCATAACATCTCAATGATTTTTTTTTTTAATACTGGTTCGTACAATATTGCCTGGTAGGTGTATGTAAGGTTTCTACATTCAGGTACTGGGAACAAAATTTCAGCACAGACTACTAGAAGTTGTCGACTCAAGGTTAGAATGCCTAACTCTCTCCATTACACTTACTGCCAATCCAGTTCTTCTTCTTCTTTTTTTTTTTTTTTTGTCTTGTCGCAATTATTCTTATCAGACTTTCCTCATATTTCAGCCAATTGCCTGACTTCTTGGGGGGCTCTTGCTCATGCGTTGCTGAGGGAGGGTGTCTTAAGTCTAGCAAAGGGCCATGGAAAGATCCTAACATTAAGAAGGTAAAATATATTTTTTTAAAAGAAACTAGATATTTACTAATGCTGTTCAACTGGATGATAAATTTTCCATCAAGTAAGAAAAGCACTAACCAATCTTTATTTAAAATTTGTCCATCCTTAAGCATCGTAAAAGTTGATGCTTTTTTCTTTCTTTCTCTAGTTTTTCTTTCTTCTTCTTTTCTTTTCTTTCGTTTTCATCCTATGCCTATATACCACTCAATGCTTTTCTCTTCGCTTTGGCTTGCTAGCTTCAGAGATAGAGTGCAAAACAAGGAAAAAAAAGTCAATATTCACCGTGCTGCATGTCTCCAACTGATCTGTGTTGGGCAGAGGTTAACTTAGTAGAGGCAATCCTCTGGGCATTTATTGGTGATCTATGTTTATCTGATGTTGGTGATTCATTAGTTTACTCTATAAATGACAAACATTATTACACACATTTTGTTCATATTTATCTTTTCTCTTGTTTCATTAGATGCAATGCTCTTGAGTGGTCATCATGTAGGCAGACAAGGGGAGAACAGAAAGGTTGTTGTTTTAGGAAGATAAAAAGAGTATGATTGGAGTTTCGCAAGGGAATCTTAGTCAAAGAAACTAATCAGGTTGGATATTTGGGTAGGGATGAACATATTTTGAAAGAAGACTTGTCCTTCCATTTTGTTCTGTGGTGAATGAAAGATGACATATTTTTAGGTCTAAAGTGGTTAGTTGTCCTGCTATAATCACAATATGTTGGGATGCCTTGATCTACCAGGAAAATGAAAGCAAGATAGTTACTTTTCCCCCTCATTTTGTAGCTTCTGCATAATGCTGAAGCAGCTTTATCAAGGTGTGCTAGACAAGTATTGGATGGAGAACTGTTAGGTGGCTCCTCAACAAGACTACATCCTCCAAAGGCAAGATTTTATACTTGCTTCAGTTTAATTTTAGATATGCTAATAAACTCCTTTCTCTTAAATGCACATACAACGTATATTCAATTTACCTTTTTCTTCTGCTAATAGTTGTTAGCTCAGCTGGATGGCACCCACCTTCTAAATGCATGTCCTTAGAGAAGGTATAGGGTTCAAACACTGGTAGTGGCATATTGCCACTATATTATTCAAAAAATTACATTTTACCCTCTGAATGACAGGGAAGAAGCAGTGATATATCAACAGCTGAATCTGGGTCAGATTTTGATGATCTTGGTTCTCCTATTTCAACTGGGTCAGTGGAATATATTTATTTGACTCCAGTTTGTGAGGAAGTGAGTTTTCTTTCTTGAAAATTTTACTCATTTGCAACTTCATTGTTGGTTGGATTATTTAGTTTTTGAAATGAATGTGACTTTGGCACTCTATCAACACCCTTTTAATGGACAGTGGACAACTGTATTAGCAACATTACTCATTTTAACTTATAATTATATCAGAAGACGTGCATGCACTATTGTATATGGTTGTATCACATCCGCTCTGTAACTCTACTTGCAACCATGCTTGTGTCAAGATACCTATTGGCAGCCTTCAAACATCTATGGTCATCACCTTTTATTTGGTGAAATTCAAGTTTGATCTTGTCATATTTGTCTACGAAGTTTCATAAAGGAGTAACTAGTTAATTTTATGCTACTTTATGATGTTTTCTATAAATGCTCCCCAGGTACTTGTGATCCTTGTTTTGTGATTTCCTCTTTCTCACATGAACTCTCTGAGTAATTGCCGAATGGCAAGTTATATGAAACATGAACATTCAATGGTCAAGGGTGTCTAGATATGAGAATGAGGACAATTTTCTGTTGCTTCTATGGACATTGGTAGTGTACCCATGAGTTCTTATTGTGGGAGACGGGCTTATACTTGCTAGGAATTGCCATTATAGCAATCTCATGCATACGGGATATTGTTGAGCAGTCTGTAGTATGGCTATTTGTTCCTATTCTTATCAAGAAAGAAATTCCTGAGAAATAGTTGTTAAATTTGTTACTTGTAGTCTAACTGTGCTGCTAAATGTGGCCTTTAAAGTGGGAATGTAAGAATCACTTTCTAATGGCAGACCTTTAGCCCAAGCTTCTTTACGGCATTGTGAATAAGCTTCTACTATAGAACATGAATACTTTGTTCTGAAAAGTCCTGCGTTTTTCATCTATTGTATGTTTGCTGAATGAGCTCAGTCATCATTCTGCACGCCTTTAACTTATTTCACTTAAATGTATCTTCTGATCCACCACAGGTGTCCTGTAAGTGGTTTTGATGAGATGAGGCGTGAATGGTAATCACCATTTATAAAAACAGTTGTACAACTATTGTCATTATAGCTTTGTTTAGGGATGGTGATGATGTAATTTTTTTTAATGTTTATTAGTTTTTCTTTATTTTTTTCTTTTGTTATTTATGCAGGTAAGGACAAGAGATTCAACACCTTACTATGGTTGTGATGACCATTTTGTTTTGGTTGACAAAGCTGTGGATTGTGGTAGAAAAGGACCAGAGTCTGATGAAACATCTTTAGAGCTTAAAGATGAAGGGAGGTTGTCTGATGGTAGTGCAACATCACAATCACTAGGTATGAGTGGTTTAATGAGCTTAAATTTCTAAAAGTTCCTTAAATTGAAGGAACTCAATTCTTTTGAATTTTGGGTGTCTTTCATGAACTATTGAAAACTCAAATATGCCAAGAGAAATGCTGCAAAACCCCACAATTTGACAGATCCACTCATTACTATGATCCTACAAAATTTTGCCTAGTGTGGCCTGCAATCCTGGCATGTGATCCTTCATTCTTAATGTTGTTTATGTAGGCATTGTACAGTTTCCTGATGCCATTCTTTGACCACCTTAGCAGAATATCTGTCAAGTCATTCCATAATCAGGGTTTAACTCTTCAAATTCCATGTTAATCACCATATTTGGTCCTTTGTGATGCACTGATGTTAGTTGATGGAATCACTTAGGTAGTGTTTGATAGGAAAAATGTTATCCATGGATAAGTGTACGGGATAGAGTTTATCCCCTGGCTATCCCTAGGGATATCCCTTGGCTATCCCATTGATCATATCAAATGCAAAAAGGTAAATCCATGGGATAACCTTTTTTTACTCTTATTTGGAGGGATAACCAGCTATTCCTGCATTCTCTAGGGAATAAATTGAGGGGATATCCCATGGTTAACCATGGTTAACCATGGATTATCCCTTTGGTTAACTTTATTCCCTGCTATCCCTTATAGTTATGGCTTTTGGGAATAAGAGGGGATATCCAGAGGATATCCCCTCTTATCTCCTATTTCAAACACTACCTTAAGGATGACTAGAGTTGGCTGACATAAGCAAATATTATTAATTGACACTCATATCTTTGTTAGATTTATGTATGTGAATTGTGTGGTAATAAAATATGTTTCATTTGTGATAATGGAAGGAACTCATATATTTCTCAAATACCACAACTGAAGAAACTTGAAATTGTTTATTGGGTGATAAACCTACTGTCATTTAAATCCTACTTTGTCATTTCAATGGATAGGCAATGACTGATCCAGCTGACGTTAAAATTAATGAAGTTTTCCTTTGTGTCAACAGTGTTTTACACTTCTGAAATTAGTTTGAATTGCGCTGTTTGCTTTTATAGATCAGATGGGCTTCAAAAATGTGATTTTATGTTGGGATGGTGAATTTAAAAGTTTGATCCATATGGCTATGCATTAAATGTATTATTTCTTATAGCTTCTTGATACTGCAGTGATCCCATTGCTGTGTCATAAATGATCAGAAATCATAATTGGCATTTATTGTGTTCAGATAATTTGACCATTGAGAGTCGCATTACCATGGAGGATGATTCAGAGAGAGGGATTTTCCAACATCTTGTTAGAGCATTAGTAGCTTTTGTGGTTGCAGTTCTGTCCTCCTTTCATATTTTAGGTAGGAGAGAAGTGAGACAATTGGGCAACAACCGTCCTTCAGATACACTGGATCCCACTGCCAACCACCATCCAACCATGGAAACTATTGAAGAACATCTCAATCCTTGTTTAGAGCGCCTTCAGAGGCTTGAGATGATGTTTGATGAGCTTAGCAGCAAGCCTGCGGAGATTCCTTTAGAAAAGGAGCGTTTGCTTTTGGAATATTGGGACAGAATAAAATTAATCGAGTTTGATCTTGAGAAGACCAAAAAAGTAAGCTCAATTTTAACTCATTTCACCTGATCAGTCTCTGGATATAATTCTTTCTTTAGTGTCACATGCAAAGACACCACTAATATTATAATCTTTGAATTAATCACGGATAGAGTACTCGCGCTCCCCCTTCCCCCCCCCCCTCCCAAAAAAAAAAAAAATCATAACCTTGAATTTCAACTTGGTATGAAATTCTATATTAGATTTGTTAGCTTTAAAGTAGACTCTTTTCAATTGAAATACATATACACATACGTATTTATGTTTTAGCAATCTGTATGTATCATGGTATGAAAAGGTATGCATCCTAAGGCTGATTGAACACCATTGCCTTTTTTTGAGAGGTAAAATATTTTAGGTACACACCTACATTTTTCAGATGAGTTAGGAACTTTATATGGTGCCAATTTGTGAGAAAACACTCCTATAATAACCCAGGCAAATGCATCATGCTGCTTTTTTCTGGACAATGTCAATTTAATCGTCCTTTTTGTTTCTGCGAAAGAGTTATGGTTTCAGATTCCACATCATAAGTGTAAATTTCACTTTTGTATCTATTTCAGGTTTTGCGGGCCACATTGACGAAACAACAAGAAATTGGTGAGTCATTAAAAGCTGTACAGGAGCTGAACCTTGCGGTAAGCCTTTATAGAAGTTAACATCTGCTTCCTTGTACGTTTTGCAGTCTTTTAATCAAGATGCTTTTTGTTCCACAACCTCCAGGCTTCATTTCTATTTCTGTGGTTCCTGAAAACCTCGAGTGTGTGACTAATTTGTACTATATTTCTGCTTGTCAAACACTGAGAAATACTCAGCTATCCATGATGTTGTTGAATTTCTGAGTATATATATATATCTTGCATGGCCAAGTAGTGCCATCCATGCCATCCTGTTCTAACTAGTGCAATCACATCTTTAACGATCTAGATTGCTCTAGTTTTATCGTTTCTGGAACCTTGGTCAAGCTCTGAGAATGTAGTCCAGTAAGTATTTTTCAGTTGCTGCAAGCCTGTTAAGTGATACCTTGGTTTTCCTTAGTGACCCTCTGCTAGGCTCTGAACCTGTTACAAACGGAAGAGCGTCTGTTTTCCTTCCATGAAAGCCATAACCTTTTCCGTACACTCTTCAATCGTTTCAGCTTGTGTCTTTGTCAAAACGGAATTGCTGTCTAAAATTCCTGTAAGTTTGTTGGTCCTTATCTATCTTTTAGCAGAACCTAATGCTTTTCTTTTGTTCCCTTAATTCAGAGGTGGAAATGTTGATGAACATGGAAAGAATGGCAGGCGGCTGTTGTAAGTGAGGAAATTTTGGAGTTGGATCGTAGAAGATTTAGCATCAAGTATATACTGCTGTAAATGGATAGGATGCAATGAGCATCGATGGCGGAATCCAAAATTCAGAGTTGCTGCGTGTGACATAAATAAGCATAAGCAAACCGAAGCATAGAAAGGGTGTGATTTAGAAGGGAGAGACTGGCACCACTTTTTTTAGCTGTAAATTTATACAATCCCCCTTCCCCTCTCCTTGTGTTCCATGATCCTACTCAAATGTACCAATAACTGAGACGAGTTGAAGATGCTAGAACTTTGGAAAAAAATAACATTGTAAAGGAGCAGCAGCATGACCCATAAGATGCAGCTTAATGTTGAGAACCGATCAATGCTGTTAGGCTTGCTCGTCATAAGCACAAATAATATGGTGAGCCATATTCATAATATTTTTTTCATATCTGTCAGGTTTTTAAAAATTGAATTTCAAGTTTAGTAACTTGTGTTTTGGCTAACGCTGTAGTTTTTTTTCTTTTTCTTTTTTTTTCTCGTTTTTTTTTTTTTTTGGTTGTGGTACCCTACTCTGCTGTTCTGAGTGTCTTGAAACGAACGGCTACTGGAAATTTTTTCACATGTGCCTTGACCATGACCATGCTGCCCCATTGAACACATCCAAATGATTGGAGTATTCAGAATGTGCACATAACGGGTTAATCTAACCTAATCATTTAGATTTAGAATTTGAATTTAGCTTAAATAATCTAAATTTGAAAATGATCCGAACTTGAAATAATCTAATCCCACCCACTTGCTACCTTTACCTTTGAGCTCACTCGGAGACAATGGTGCAACCTCTCTATTCTATTATGCTCTGGGAGGATTAGAGAGGTAAGCAAGCGTTGTCTTTAGCCTGCAGCCACTAGCATCATTTGATGAATGGTTGTAGTCTTCAAGAATTTAATAAATGTATTGTTTCATTTGTCTCAAAATTTATAAATTAGAACCCTAATAACCAATTTAATAACAATCATCATTTAATTATCATAAAATCAAAATTATTTTTGGCACCCTATCCTACGCTCCATCTAATATATATATATATGTAATTTATGTAACTTATCAAATACTAATTCAATCCTAAAATAATTTAATAATAATTTTGATAGTTAATAATTAAAAAATAAAATTAACTTGGATAATAAGTAGATCTAGTAGTTCATACCTAAATTTGTAGGTCATGTTACACAAATCGCTTCATTTAATAATCAGATCAATTACAAATTAACACAAATTATCTTGGGACTCTTTTTATTTAATTCCAAGGTTGTTTTATTTTTAGTTTCATTATTGGATGGATATGAAAAATAGTCATGGATGGACCCAACCTGAGTTGACTTGTTCCAGTTCTGCCAGCATTTCCTCCCCTCCCTTTCTCTTTTTCTCCGCCTTCTCCTCCCGCCCTCTCATCTGCGTTCGAGGTTCGAAGCAGAGAAGGAGACACCTTAAAGTGTATTAAAAAATCTCTCTTTATTTTTAATAAAAAAATTGGCAGCCAAGAGGGATGGCTTCAAATCAAAGCATCTCGGTGCTAGCGGTTCTATTCCTCTTCTTGGCTGCATTCGTTGCTGTCTCTGCCACCACCTTTATAACAGGTTTTTACCTCCATTCTTTCACCTTCTTCTTCTTCTTCTTCTTATTATATATTTTTTGATTGATTTATGGCCTGATCTTTTGAATTAATTTTCTTCCTTGAAAATAAAATAATATAGGAGACGCGCTCCAATCTCACGGACCCACCGGCCGTAATCTCTTGCAGGCTAAGAAGAGTATGTCCCTTCTCCTTTCTTTATGTTATAGCTCATTAATGAAGATTAAATATTAATAGAACTCCCTTTCAATTTTGAGACGAATTAGAAAGATGATAAGTGTTATGTTCTAATTTTATGACATGAGAGATGTGGGACAAGCGTTCTATCTCTACGTCTCCATATATAACTGACAATTTGTTATACTTGTCAAAATATTTTTCATATAGCATGCGCATATAAACATCATGCATGCCTCAAACATTTATGCATCTCTGTTTAGCAATGACCATCCGGATAAAGAGTGCCTCAATAAGAATTAGGTATCGATGACCTGAATTCCAACCCCATGCTCAATCTAAATTTAGCCCATGGCTATCTATGTGCAGAGAATAAATATAAAGCGCTAAATATACAAGAACTATAAATATATCAAATGGCGTGAATGGTTTCGTTTCCTTCATTTTTTCCAGACAGCTAGCCGTGGGATGAAAAGAATCATGAGAAGGTCTACATTTTCCTTGTCATGATATTAAAAATGCTAGAACTCTACACATGTAGTTCGAACAAGGTTAGGATAAATCCCTTCAGGAATTATGCCTTAGTAGACAGTAGTAATTCAAAGAGATCTACAAGATAATTTAATAGACCTGTGTACGGATAGTAATCCAGGTGGTGTGTGTAGAAAGTAGTGATAATTACTGATGCGGTGATTGTTCTCTCTCTGTGTGTCTGTCTTTTCTCTGCCAGAATGCGAGATAGACTTCGAGTCTATGAACTACACTGTCGTCACGAGCCAATGCAAGGGACCGCAGTACAGCGCCAAACTCTGCTGCTCGGCTTTGAAGGAACTGGCATGCCCGTACGCTGAGTCTTTGAATGATCTCACCAATGACTGCGCATCGACCTTGTTCAGCTACCTAAATCTTTACGGCAAGTACCCACCGGGCTTGTTTGCCCATGAGTGCAGGGAAGAGAAGGAAGGGCTCGTCTGCCCCGAAGAGCCTGCTGGAAACTCTGGCGATGCCGCTCGCATCGGCCAGGGCTTCTTCTCTCATGTCGCACTCGTCCTCGTACCTGGCTTCCTCGTAGCCTTCCTCTTGAACTGAAATGCTCTGGCAACCGCATGCAGGCGGTAAGTATCCACATCCATTCTTCTTTGCACGGAGATCATTCATTCCCGGTCTGCCCCAGTCTGCATTAATATTATTAAATCCATTCTTGTGAGATGTAATATTTCAGATATTTATGGAACAATAACAGGCTCATTAAGCTTCTTATGTGACGTATATTGGAATTATGAAACCACGTAGAAATCCACAATGGAACTTCATGGTATATCTGCCGCTTCCTTGTATTACGTTCCTCCAAGCAATCAATTTACTCTTGTACATTAATAATAATAATAATAAAGCTCTGAGTTGTAATTACCCATCATCATTATCAGAAGCATCTCGGAAGACATCATCTCGAGAGTCAATGAATGGATGCATCATCTTGCTGCTTCATCGATCACCCATGCACCAATGTTATCAAATCTCGTTCACATGTTTTCATAAGATGGAATGGACACGGGCATGAGGATAATGAAAAATGACTTAGGATAACATGGATGATCGGTAAATTTATTCTTCCCGCACTTAATGAACAGACTTTAAGTGTTTGTTGTTACCAAATAGAGGCCGTGCAGCGATTGGCATTTCAAACCGTCTAAAGAGTAAAGATAATCGAAAAAGATTGATGAGAAACAATTTTTTTTCTTCTTTTCTTTCTTTGCTCTCTTTTTCTTTTTTGTATTTTGTTGTTCTTTTGCAAAACATAAAAAGTCTCATCATGTAAAAAGCTCACAAAAGAATTGGATGCCATTTTCTTAAAAACCAAGTAGTAGAAAATGCAATGAAATTCATGTTCTGATTTTTCATTAAGTATAATTAATATCAATTACTATCATAAAGTCAATGTGATATGCAGCAAAAACGATGTCTAAGCATTTATGGGTTATCAAGCAAATGGGATTGGGACCACAAAAAAGCAGACCAGCTAATCTTTTGAGGCTTGGAAGAATTTTTTGGAGTAGACCGAACGTAAGGCATTAGAAAGACGAATAAGCGCACGAGTCAAACTAATCTCTGTAAAAAGCAACAGTCAATCTAGGACTGCAAGGCCTGTAAACACAGCAGTAATTGAAACGTTACACTGAAACAGATATAATATGAATCTGTTTTCTTATGAGGTTTCTTTTTTATTTCACAACATTTAACCTAGACATCTGGAGCATTATTACTGCTACAACATGATTGATAATTACTTTCTTAAATGTTATCAAAATATTATCTAAAACAATTTGCAACAGTACACGATTTCAGAATAAAATAACCCAAGATGAGGTCAAATAATGACATTTATTGCGAATTAGCTAATTTCAAGATCCCAGCTCGTAGAATTTCCTGAAATATCCATTTTTATGGTGCTGTAGCTAAACTCTGTTGCTTATCCAAATTATCACTTCTGTTATTTTTCTACAAGCAGGGAACGCCACTGGCCTGCTATGTCTGGACCTGAAAAAAAAGCCAGACTATCGTCACCATGCACCAACGAAAGATGTCGCACCGCGCCGGAACTTCTGGCGGAACTGCTTTTTCGTCATGCACCATGCCTCGGAGAAACAACTCACCTAAACGAGCAATAGCAGCACAATCAACTCAAGCAGAAATCATGGCATGCAAAACCAATTGTACATGTCCAATGGAAAAAAGTTATGAAGCGTTCCCCTGACCTTTTCACCATCCCCATATTGCCCACCATTTTTTTTTTAATCAATCCATTTCTCAACTCAAGGAAAATTAATGAATGGCTAGCATTATAAATAAAGTGGACTGTCTAAGAGAAACAAAGAAGGATAGAGGGTACATCTGGTACAATGTCTCAAAGACTTCCCTTTTTTTAAAAATTTATTCCCCACTGTTTCGTCCTTCAACTGTCCATTGCTTTTTACATTTTTACATCTACTCCCTCTTGTTTCCTCTTTTCTGATCCGTACGTCCCAGCCAGACTTACAGTCAAGGCTTAAAATAACGGCCTTTATGATGTAACGAGACCAGTTATAATGGTTTTAGGGTCCATCTATTACATTGCATACGATATAACCAACTACCTAGTATCATAATATTCCATTATAATATAAATAATGATCATTATTTGATATTTATACTATTCTCTTAACAAAATAAATTTTCTTTTCAAAATTCAAATTTCTTTGAAATTATCCCTCTGAGTACTATGCACAATGATTTGGAAAACAAATGCCATTATATTTCTATCATTATTTGTTACTTTTTGTTTTAATATCATTATAACAGTTATCATTTTGCTATTAAATGATGCCAAACCATAAATAATGAGATAAATAATACCCATTACAACCATTATAACAATCAACAATAGCTTCAGTGGGGGTCTAATATAATGGAATAATACTATCATTGAAATATTGCACTTCGTAGATTTTTGCTAGATATGCAACTTCAGGCCTTATACAGGTTGCCAGGGATGGTTCATATTCAACAGATCTAATCCTTCCTGGAAAAAGTATATTTTTTTGTACGGATGTTCATATTTATATGTATATGTAATAATTTGCAAAGATAAATTTATTTATTTAATATCTTCAAATAAAACTCTAGCAAGAACATTAACATTAGACAGCCAGGTGTCCAAAATAGATGATGTTGTAAAAGTTTTAATTATGTCCAAATATATTGATCCTTAGAAAAGTAATGGAAGCTAGAACCCCCTCAAACCTCTAACTATTTATTTTTCCAAATTAACATACTGATTGTCCTAAATGCTGTTCAAAATCTTTATAACCAAAAATGTGGATAATGGCAAAATCAATGTTCGTTGTCTCGTACTAAACCTCATACCGGTACCATATTACAATGTTGGTGCACCAGCTAGGTAACTCTAGAAATGGCAATAGAGAGAGAAAAATCTGATCCCCCCAATAGGGCAGGCTTGAAGGGACCAAATGGGGGTAAAGATGAGAATAGAGAGAATTTTTGAAAATCTGCTGGATCCAAAACCCATCCTTGAAACAAGATATTTTCCTTGAGATAAATTATGTGTTGAATTTATAATATTCACTTTAAATTATGTTATATTTGATTATTACATGATAATAGGTGTAATTATGCAAAATTTAACTTTCTATTGTATCCTAAATATTGAGTTTAGGCTCTTAAATTTAGTCATTTTAATGTATTTTAAATGCCCATTGGTATATAACAGATTTGGGTTTCAAATGAGTTTTCTAAAAAAAAAAAAATTATAATCGAATTTAGCCCAAAGTTGATAGCCAATTCTGAGAAAAAGGAGGGAATTGAGGATTTCTTACAAGGAATGGAAAACTGCTGAGGGCAGGCATAGAAGGAAATCACTTCTTGTTTGGCGATGGGGGGTGGGCAAGGATAGGGAATATACCTTCCATCCTAAATCCACCTCATTGCCATCCTAACATGGATTGATTCAGTGTACCAGGACTCAGTGCATACCAATACAGAGTATCAATTTGATACCATTATGGTATGCTCGGTATCAGGTGGGATACATTAGCATTGCAGACCATGGGCAAAATAATGTCTTTGTTTCATACTAGAATTGTTCAAAGTATGGTATACTATACTAGTGTGTACCTTATCATACCGATACATATCACGCTATACTAATACCGAACCAATGAGTCCCAATATACTGAACCAACACGCATGCACGATGTACCAATATTGTACAGGTGTGATATTGGTACAAAATGTACCGATATTGTATAATAATATAAAATAATCATATTTAGCCTAGTAGGGCTCGGGGCTCACCTACCCATCCTGGGAGAAAAAAAAATATTTTGATATAACTATGTTTTGTAATCCTTCTAGATATGATCAAACTTTCTTGGATTATTCACAGTCAACAAAGTGGTTATTTATAAAAAGATTTGCGTGATTGGTTTTTTCTAATCTCCATGTTTTGCATGACAACTAACATACAGTTCTTTATATGAACACAAATATGAGCATGTGCATAGGTATGCGCATGTGTATGATAATGTACTATATTCTACAATTGGGTACAAGGTTAAGCAGGCTTACATTGCTGACAATCTTTGCCCCAAACCAGGCAGAATCAGTACGATACGGTGGGGGGATGACTTTTATTCCATCAGATATGGATGGTGGAAGAAGTTTGTGTAGCTCTTTCTCTAACCTCTCTGAGATCAAACAATTATGAAATAACCTTGTGAAATATCACCCATTTAACAGAATTTCAATTTTAGCTCAATAAACATAAAATGGTACAAGAGCAGTGGTAACATATTGGTATGCCAGCACAAAAGTATCAGATATACCACTCAGGGAATTCATTTAACACATTGTCACGGACATACCTGGCAATCCAGGTAAACATGAAGATCCACCTGCCAAAACCACAGTTTTAAACCATCCATCATCAAGGGCCACTTCTGCTTCAAAACAATGATCCATACAAAGAGCTACAGCTCGATGCAAACCCATTGCACGCCTGTAATCAACAAATAAATCATCAGCATAAACAACCTTTGTTCTAACTACTTAGCTTGGACTTGTAAATCTCTTTGGCCATCAATTCCATACCACATGACATGAATTTACCAAACAATTTATTTCAAGGAAGCAGATTATTCATGACGCAGAAAGCATGAAATGTAAGGAAGCATATCTAAACTGTCAAAAATAATCTGCACAAAAGCACTGAAGATGCCCAGAAGTTATAATTTCTCATGTCTCACAAGCATAAATCTTTCTATGAAATACTCAGGATATTAACCTCCTTAAATGCGTCAGTGTAGTTGTTTGAAAGTATCCCCAATACCTTAAGCAGAGATCATGGTTACATTTCAGTGTTTTATACAGGTACAGCAAGATATTTTCAACAAAGCTCCACAATTAATTCCTCATAGACACCAATCATGCATGCCAGCATTTACATACATTTCAATGTCAGTGCTCTTCATTGATTTAAGCCCATGCTCAGGAATAGCTTTGAAACAACATATAATGTTCACCTACGATTTTGCGTCATTCATGAGCTAGAGGTATGGAGGGGTTGATATACAAATGTTCAACTGAATAATATAAAGAAAAAGGTCAACAAGATCATATTGAAACAAAGCCCATTAAGTTCTTCAAAAAAGTAAGACATCAATAAATGTCGAGAAGCATAAATGCAGTGCGTGTTATATATTTGACTTCATTCATTACAAAATGACTTTAACATGTTGAACATGATGCCTTATGTTTTTTCTGCATAAAAAACTATTAATCTTGGCGATGATGCTACCACAAAAAAAAAAAATATACATCTCACAACATCACCATTAGATAAAAATAAAACATCAAGCATCTAAATTCAGTTGAACCTTCCAAGATAATCTTTAAGGCTAATAAGCAAAACAGTACATACCATGCCTGATTCAAGTTTATAAGTAAATTAAACATTAGATGACAATTGAACTAATCTTGATATTACCCACAAAAGGGGGTATGGCAAATATAACTTTTGAACTAGAACCTTCCATGCTGAGATCACCAAAGATGCACCACTTTGTTTTCATTTATTTCCCAGTCCAATAAAATCACTCAATATTCCATTCATGTCAGAAATTAAAGACCAATGTAGACTTTAAGCACTTTATAAGCATTAAGATTCAAGATATCCAACCCAGTTCTGTTTAGAATAAAAGAAATGAATCTAAAATCATAACTGACTCTTGTTCCACCAATACTATGAAATGCCTTTTTAGAAGCAAAAACCTAGAAGACCAAAAATATCTCTTGTTTTTTTTCCACCATCCATCCAACAAATTTGAATTCCTTTGCAGCAATCTACCCCCAGATCTGCAAAACCGATACTAAGAATCATACTGGAACATTATCGGTTTAGTACAATATAATCGGTATAATACAGTATGGATCCTGTACCGAAATAAAGAGTTAATATATTTGCTCACTCCCAATTATAGTATTGCTCAGCACCTGGCAATAAGGCGCAATTTTGCTCAGTTTCAATTGGTTTGGTGCTGTTCATACTAAATCAAACCTTCATACTGTATGGTATGGTATGATCGGTACAAGTCAATACAACAGACCTTGATCTACCCTTATTCTTTCAATTTCTTGCATCATCACACAAGATCACATATAGAAACCCTCACACATCATACTTGAATATCACAACACCCAAACAAACCTTCCTCAAAGTCACAAAAGATACATTTCAAGAATAAGATAAAACACGAACCTTTGCTTAGCAACTAAGGTTACATTTGGATAGAAGATTTTCAGAAGAAATTTCATTTCAAGAGGGAATTTTAAATTTTGAAATCAAAATTCTTTGTTTGGCTACTCCCTAGAAGGAATTTCTAAAATTTCATGAAATTTACAAATCCCTCAAAATGATTATTTACAAATTTTTTCTCTAAATGAGTCATTTACAAATGCCTCTTGAGAGTAGTCAAAATATTTGATTTTGTTTACATACCAAAATATTTATAAGTATTCAAAATTTTATTTACATAAATATTTATTTTATTTTATAAATATTTATTTTAAATATTTATGCAATTTTATTTAATAAATATTTATTACATGAGAATTTATTTTATTAATAAATATTTATAAATATTTTATTATTAATTTATATATTTTTATAGAATAAAATTTATTTTTAATTAATAAGATATTTATAATAAAAAATATAAAATTAATTAAAAATATTTTTGATATTATATATTTTATTATTTTACTGAAACAACATGTGAATAAATTAAATGTAACAGAAATGCGCATGTTAAGATGGATATGTCGTAAAACTTTAAAACATAGAATTAGAAATAAACATATACGAAAAATGATAGGATTAGCCCCAGTTGAAAATAAAATGAGAGAAAACCAATTACGGTGGTTTGGACATATACAACGAAGACCTTTAGATGCTCCAATTAAAAAGAGTGATCTTTTAACAGTCCATGATATTGATAGAAGTAGAGGTAGACCTAAACTAATATGGACAAAGATATAACTATTTGTAATTTGAGTGTCGACTTAGTCCTAAATAGAACAGAGTGAAGAAAGCAGATTCATGTAGCCGATCCCATGTAGTTGGAAAAAGGCTTAGATGAGTTGAGTTAAGTCGAATATTATTTTAATATTAAAATAAATATTTTAATTGCATATTAACAAATATAAATATTTATTAAATATATCATTTATAATTACATAAAATAATAATCAGCAATTTTAAGTAAATATATAAATTTTAATATTACATAAATAATATTAATATGTACAATGATATTAATAATAAATATTTTAATATTAACAATAATATACTAATGTTTAATAAAATAAATATTAAAATATATTTAGATAAATTAAATATTTACAAAAAAGATTTACAACAATTTTTACAATCCTCAAACATAATTTCATTTCCAAGAACAACTATCCAAACAGAAAATTTGTGAAATTCTAAAATACTGCATTTCAAAATTTCATGAATTTTTAAAATGTCTCATCCAAACACAATCCAAAGGTTTTAGGTTCGAGTTTTAAGTGGTGCATCACCAAGTATCGGGACCTAAGTTATTATAGTGCCAATGGGACTCTATAAAAAAAAAAGGAAAAAAATAAAAGAAAAAAATAAGACAATGTATCTAGAAGTCATATTGAATTAGAGATGACTAGCCAATTGACCTATCCCTACCAAATGATGCATTACATAGTTTAGTCATCCTAAAAGTTAAATTCTAGTTAACAGCACAAATAAATTCATCTATATACTGCTAGCTGATAGAAACCCATCATATATAGGCTATTGTTATAAGCATGGGTAATAGGCTAATGGAGACTTGAATGTTAGGACTTTGAATGACTAGATGACAAGTTGAAGGCTCAGGTACCAACCTTGTTCTCCTTACACAGATTTATTTACATACTAGACCATACCAGGCAGCATGAGATGTACCACAACAACCTGGTACAGTACCAACACACCAATATCAGGGCTCGGCTTACCCCTACACCAATATGTGGTACAGGTGCCAAATCCGACATCATAACATGTCTCAGTGCCAGAACAAACCAAACCATACCAATACCAGTGAGATACCCATACAAGGCCCCGTACCAAGACTGGAAGCATTGTCCTCACCAACCCAAAGAACAAAGAGTTCCTTGATCAAGACACACACCTTCAAGCTTCTGTGGTATTTATTAAGAAAATACAAAGCACATCATAATATCCAATTTTTACCCAATTAAATTGCAGAACTTATTGACAAGAATCATAGAAATTCTGCAAAAATGATGTAAGAAAGCCAGAAACTTACATCCCTCCAATCTGTGGTTGGAAAAGGATCTCTGTTGTTTGGAAACGCTCCTTTGATAGAGTGAACCAACCTTCACCTGTAACCTCACATGATGCTTGTGTATCTTTACGTAGCTCTGCTTCATAATCACTGGCCACATAGCACAGTTTCTGGACACTCGGAAAATAACAATATCAGCAGGTCATAAATCACATTTATGTGTCACAATTAAAAGACATCCCAAACTTGCTACCTATCAGGTAGTTAAAGACACTGAAACGCTATAGCTTTACCTGCAATCTATTTGAGGAATGGACTATCAATCATCCTCAAAATGTTGGATTACCTCAGTATGGTGTGACCATATGGGTGAGTGTATGCTAGTACACAGAGTTACTTATTGCTGTTCGTATTAGTACACATACCTCCTTAATTGTTCGAACGGTGTATAGTGACTCAAAATTTATATTTCTCTGCTGCATCAGATCCCTGAGAAATCCAGTAAGTTTTAGTGCGCCTTGTCCCACAATTTCAATACCCACCTCATGCATCACCTTTCCTCGAAGAACTGCTCAATAAAAATAACTTTAACAATTCAATTTGATACCATTATGGTTACTATTAATAAATTTGGCAGATATACAATATGCTGGCAGTGATATCAATTAATGTCTCGGAACCATTTTCACAGAATACATTAAATGGTCTCCGGTTATTCAACGTGAAATGACTTGTGTAGTTTCAAACTGAGGATGGTCCTCTGATATGTTTGAGGATGCATGCCCCAAGACAAGAACCAAATTCTTCTTTGAGGAGAGAAGGGTGGGAGTGTGAACACTTGGGCATCAAACCATTTGCTAGGTGTAATCACATTTCAATCAAGATCAAGATCATAAATGTGAAAAGAAAAATCAATATCAATAGATACATATAATCATGATTCATGGAGTTGGCAACGAGATCATGATGGTACCAGAACAGACCTGATGATAGGAATCCAAAATAGTCTCTCAACAAGTTGACATGCGCATAAACAAGAATGCAAACCCTCATCCACAAGAAAGCATGCATGCACAAACACACACAAATTCATGCGTGTGCGTGTGTCAACAAAAAACCAGAATATCCCGCATGAAGCTTTCCTAGAGCACACAAAACATACCTAAATCAAATAAATAAGCAAGGTGTAACTTATAGAAGGACCAGTTTGGCTTATTTACACCATAAGTGATATTTTGATTGGTTCCCAAGTCATCTATGTAAGAACCTCTCCTCAGTGTTAAGGCCTTGTAACTCCAGAGAACCACATATAGAAATCTAAAAGACATCGAGGGCAAAAGGTAAAAGAAGACTTACTTGGGACGATGGAGGTAACATGAAAACCAATATTGACAACAATTCCAGAAGTGCGCTTTGCAGAATACAATGCCAAAACAGCCTGAAATTTTCATGATAGTAGAAGATTAAGGATGGTTGAATGTTTTTGGTGTCAGGATAAAAACAATACAATCAATGTTCACACTTTAATCCATGTAAAATCAAAAAACTCGCATCAGAGAACAAATTTTGGGTCTCTGTCTAATTCCACTAGACCAGATCTGAAGCTTCAGTAAGTTCATTATTGTCGATATGCCAGATCAAAGAAACCAGCTTTTGTATGCAATCATTAGCAAAAGGAAGCCAAGAGAAATTAAAAGAGCTTCACAGATGTTAATATCTTGACAGTGACTAAAAGGTAGTCAGAGTTACATTTAAATCTTAGACAAACAAGTAAGGTTTCTCAGAGTGCCATCTAAAAGCTCTGAGATAAAGCTCTAGAATTTTCAAAAGGAAACTAGATATACTATGCTATATTACTATTCATAAATGGCAAAGCGAAAACCTGATAGATCCAAGGAATAATGGACATTTCAAATGTCATGCGCTGAATATATCAGAGACTAATGTTTGTTGCTTATCAGATACAGGTAAGATACAAGTCAGATAATTTTAAATATCCTATTTTTAAATTTTACCAAAAAGGTTACAGATACTTCTAGAATATGCTTCAAACACTTTTTCAATACCTCCAGAGAAGAAAATTAGAGCTTTGCTTTCATTGATGAATGACTGTTTTTAGAATTTGTGATATGGAGTGTGATTTATGGTTTATGAATTTTAATGATGACTAAATGATGGTGTTTGTGGAATGAGGATATGTATAAAGCATCCAAACAGGTTATTGTAATAGCCTTGTTATAAACTATGGATGCTTTCATGCATATATGTTAAAAAAAATATATTCTATATTCATAGCATTGCATCAGTCCACACTTCATAGGATAAAACTTAATAAAGATCACACCAGTTTTGGTTATCCAATTTATTCACATGCAAATGACAAGTGTTGTTTCTCATATAACAGCAAGTGAATAGCATACACAACAGTACCATATAGGATTTCAAAATCTCATGACTTGAAACATGTGTCCATCAAATCTCTCTGATGATATCTACCATCCCATGGATAAATTTGGATTGTATGATCTGAAATTGACAAAGAATCTTAACTAAGGATTCAAGTTAAACCTGAGCATTCTAGACCCCCCACAGGCCCAACTATAGATGGGCCTAGGCAAGGGCTCCTGTCTTGTCAAGCCAGGCCAGGATTTCAGCTGGTCAAAACTATACAGCCCCAACTGGTCCTAGCTCAAAACTCAAGGATATATAATCTATGTATCATATTATATGGTGATATGCTTATATGATCTTAAAGTATAATACATAAAGTGCTTATAAATACTTGTATCTCTCAATATCATCTCTCTCACACAGATTTACCCCCTCCCTTTTCTCCATCTACCCATCACTTGCCCCTCCCCTCTCTCTCTCTCTCTCTCTCTCTCTCTCTCTCTGCGCATGCGCACACGTGCACGCCAAACCATCAGATCTATACCACTGCCTCAATGAATTAAGTTCACCGCCACTGTTCCCTCATCTTTCTCCCTCCCTCCTTTGCCACACAGAAAACTGTGCCTCCTGAAGACAGAAGGGGACAAACTCAACTCATCTAAGCCTTTTCCCAACTACATGGGTCGGCTACATGAATCCACTTCCTCCATTCTGCTCTATTCAGGACTAAGTCGAGAAGGGGACAAACTTATGATGTATATTCCGTCAGGTTAAGCGAGAGTCAAGCTGCATAAGCTTGCAGGTCCCTTATGCTAGTCTCAAGGTCCCACCAAACCCAGCGCATCCCAGATGATGCTGAGGTCTAATTCGAGTGCCAGTGACCCAGAGCTTGTGGGTCCACTGAAATTTAAAATATTCAAAAAAGATAAAAAAAATAAAAAAAAAATCATTACTTACAAAATTAAAAAGAAAAGGACTTAGAAGTGTTGTGCCCATCCAATACCAGTACTAGCCAGACATCGTACGTGCCATCTAGCGCGAAAAACCTTGATATTCAAGCTTGTTTCGTAGTTATAATTCAGAATATCTCAAGTGCCATTATGGAAATAAATGGGGAAGATAAGGATATGGAAATGTTAGCCATGAGAAAGGAAACTAAATAAAAAATAATCAGGACAATTATCTTGATAAGTACTTAGGTTATTGAAGTCGCAGAAAAAAATCACAGCTAGGAAAGGAAACAAAACATCACCATAACCATCTGCAACCTGTTTGTCCAAAAACATATTAGCCATTTCAGATATTTCTATAGTTTAAGAGATGAATCCTATAAATAAAGACTAAAATTTGGAAAATAAACATCTGTGCAAGAAGACTCACGGTAGATTCAATTGTGTTAATAACTCAAGAAAATAAGTTAGGTACACAGGATCATCATCTACAAAAGGAATGAAAAGACTGAGAGCCACATGGTGAGCCTCCCAAGGATTGGTTAGTCACTCTTAATTCCATGCAAAATATGAGAGGCCATGCAAGTTTGACTACATATAAAAAAGAGAAGTGATGCTCGCACTTCATCACATGAGTGGTTAAAGGTTTTATACATGTCCTATGATAACTAAGATTGCTGGCAACATATATTGAAAGAGTCAAGACAAGTTAGGTTTGCAAGAATGAACATCAAAGAACAAAATATCCATTGCAACTTTGCTATATTCAACTAATTAATAAATTTGTTTCTCCACTACAATCAAAAGACATTCTAGACACACCATCGACAACATTCAAAATCCATTATGATTATTTTCTCCAGCAGATACAGCTTCACGACTTGTCAATGAATTCATCAAAAAATGACATAGGGGCACAGAAAATATACAAGACATAATACCATAGATCAACTGGTCTATTACAGAAGGTCCAGAGTTAAATGCAAGAACTGAATGTTTGCCCGGTTACAAGTTACAATAACAAATATTGATGCCAAAAGGTCCCTAAATCAAGCTTTTCAAATTCATGCACAAGCATCTAAGGAAATAAAGTCAAACAACTAAGATACATACTTGATCAATGGCACAAACAGCTGGAGCATTCATATCAAACAGGACCGAGTATATAGTCTCCCTCAATTGCCTTCTAGAAGCCCTAGCAGATTCAGTATCTGGTCAAGAGGAGAAAATAAATGCAAATTTATCAGTTCCAGCAACTTCAATCATTCTTCTAGCAGTTGTAAGTTTTAGCAACAATAATATCACCAAATTTTGAGCAAGTTTCAGAAAAATGTTTTCACAATTTCTCAAAAATTGCAGAGCTGCATTTGCATGCTGGTGGAATTTATAACAATTAGACATATTGAAGAAACTTTATAAAACAACATGAGCAAAAGCTTTTGCTCTGCAACTTATAAATCAGAAGTTTCCCTTTCAGTTTAAAATCATATGAACCAATAAAAATCTATCTTCTCATTAGTTTGATAACAGGCTTTTCCCCCTCAGATTTTCAGTCATCAGCTTTTTACAGAATCAACTTTTTGAGTTAGGGTTTGGTGAAACACAAACTAGAAAACTAGAAAGACCCAGTAACAAGATAGCATGTCAAGGTATTCTTTATGAACTCACCCTGCAATATTGTTGACAGTGATTTAATTCTACTATATTTTCAAAGTACCAACTAGAATTTTAGTTTTCATAACTTCAAAACATTATATGCTCATGATGAACACAAAACAAAATATTTCATCTTATCATTTCTCCAAAATTGGTGGTGTTTTATTGTAATCAGCAAAGCATCTTCAATCTGCATCAATGGTGGCCTTGCATGAAAATAGAAGATGCCTTTATATAAGAAGATTGACAAAAAATATTTAGAGAAATGTCATTTGATATTCTTATCATGCACAACTAATGTACCAACCATCAGAATGGCAGATTGGGATGGAGACAATAATTGGCTGAGATGACGGCTTCACCTGCATCCTGCATTAACACATTGTTAAAGTTCACAAAAATTGATTTAACAATGACTTATGGGAATTTAAACTTGTATTCATTAACAATAAGCATAAGTTTGAGAATATTATCTCCTCTAATATCCGTCCAGACTGAGATATAAATAGTTAACCATGTCTTATATCAAGGAGAAATATATCCTTCAAAATTACATAATGTACAAGTGCCAAATAAAATCCACATAGAAGTCCATGTGTAAAATGTATAGGCATCACTGACATTAGAATATGTCAAAGATATCATTCATACATATGCCTATGTATGTGTATGCGCATTGTATTTTCATTCATAGTATATATATCATTTGCTTGTATGGAGTAGATCAAGTAAAGTCTATCAATTGTGTTTTCTGGACCCAATGTACAATACTTGTAATGTGTTTAAGATGCAAGGTACCATATATAATTAGGGGTAGCAAATCATGTCAATGGGTCAGGTCAACTTCAAAATATAATGACAAATGAGAATCTAAACCCAATATGTTTATTAATCAAATCAAAAATCTAAATCCGAATCCAACCTGTGTATCACACGGGTTTCACGACACAACTCATATAACCCATTTAACCTATATAACCTATTTAACTCTCGTGATCCATGTGACCTATATAACCTATATAAAATGTATAACCCGTATAACTTATATAAAACTCGTGTAACCAATATAATCTATATAACATGTTTAATATCGATTCACCTATAAAGTAATTATATATTAAAAATTACAATTAAAGCACAAATAAAAATTTTTCATTAAGGAAAAAAAAGAAAGATAAGCATAAAATCCTTACATAAGTATATAATTATCATCATAGAATAATAATTAATTAAAGAAAGGCATCAACTTAGATAAATAGATATAACATGTCATATCTGGTTGGTGGGTCCGGTTATACGAATTAATCCATTTAATAATCAGGTTAATTGCGGATCAATCTTGGATTAGTAAGTCAACCGGTGACCCAACTTGTTTATTAATCATGTCTAACAGATCAAACCTATTAATCTAAACCCGTTTATGCTCATCCTGAACCTGCTAACTTCATAACAGGTTTGAGTTCTGTTCACAGGTCATCTCCAAAATTGTCACCCCTCGGTATAATGGTCACCAGGTGTAGGAAAAGCAAAGATGGAGGGAGGAAGATAGGACACAATGGGGAGACATGCAACAAAAGATTTGTAATCCAGAAAAAATTAAAAGAAAAAATATTTCAACCCAAATATTTGGATGGCTTTTACTACATGTATAAGACAAGGTGCTTAAGACCCGAGAAATACCAAACTGTGGTAACAGTAGATTAAAAATCTAACTCAAGCTTTCTTAACAGAATAAGAACAAAGAGCTTCTATACATGACTAAAACTCAGAATGGTGTCATGCTAAAATTAATCTCAGCCCTCATAATGACTATATACATTGAATAGTGCTGTCTCTACCATGGGCCCATGGCAAAGGACTTGAAACAGTTGCAGATTTTATCCAACAAGAAGAAGAAGCACCTGCTATAGATTGTCGAGAAAAAATGACGAAGCCTTGCATACATTGGTGATGCAATGTTACCAAATTCCTGCAAATAGGGAGTATTAACCACTGGTGAAAATTTGTCCTCTCGTGATCTTAGATGTTAGGCAGTATAGGAAAAACATAAGGACATGAAACTTTAAAACAGCCATTGACTTTTTAATAGAAACTTATTAATCAATGTTAAATAGCATGAGCAATGCTTACTAAAAAGGTAGCACAACGTCCAGATGGAGAATCATACTTGCTCCAGCCATACTTGCAATATCCTGATCCACCTTTACATGGTGCATGAAATGAATTATTTAGAACAACACTTAACCAACCTAATTAATCTGTTTCTTGCAAAATTACCAATGAAATATCAAACTGAATATTTTTTCTCTCTTTATGAAAAACAAGAAATACACCTCTGGCAGTAACTGAAGAGAACTGTTCAAGTAAAGAATGTCTTATAAGAGTATAGTTCAATGGAACAAAAAGAGTGAAACTATGATAGCTTTTCACAGGAAACATTAGACGTTCAAATTGGCACATCATATTTAGATAGCCAATCCAATAAATTTTACTTGTAAGTCAGCAATATACAAAATTCCTATGGAGTAACAAGGATTAGTCTTCTACCAGTATCCTACCAGCTAATGGGAATCATTCTGCCAAGCTACCTAAATTCTTTGTTTCTATTTAAATTAACCTCACCAGAGGCATTCCAAATTCCAAATGAATGAATAAGGGGAAAAAAGTAGTCACTTAGAAAGCTCATGCCAGTATCGTTGCATCCATTACATGGTACTATCAGTTCCTTGTCATGAAAAATTGCCAGCGAAGTACTGTGGCACAGACTAAGTAATTACCTCCAGACATCCCTCCAAGACACACATGGTACCATCAGTTCCAATCTACCAACCACCAACCCCACCCACCAACCAACAAGAAAAGAAAAAGAAGAGGGAAAAGGAAGAAGAAAAAAACAGCTAAATATAATCTTGATGATAATAAGGAAGAAAAGCGGCCATGCTGATTTACCAAAAAATAGGAATTTTTTAACCCTTACCATCAATAATAACAGAACCTGGAACCTTTTCACGCATTGCATAAATGTGCATGAATGATAACTGTGATGACTGATCAAAGTACATCCTGCAATAGAGAACAAACGGTACTTATTTTTTTCAGAAAAAGTCCTTTCTCCCTGGAGTAAGTGAGAATTTAAGAGCATGAAATAGCCCTAATATTTTAACAGTTCCTTTCTTTAGAATTTTGTAAAGCCTGTCCTCGAATATCAGAATATCTTATATGTATTTTCTACATTGCTTCCCATAATTTGATGTTCACTATTACTAAACCAAGATAACAAGATTCCTCCAAGTCGATATGGAAATGAAGTGGAAAAGAACAACTGGATCCGGACACAAACAAGTAGCCTTATATCCTGGCAAAACAATGCTTCATGATTCTCTTGTGAGAGGAAGAAAAAACTTCCATGTTGGCATGAATGGTGAACTACATTGACAACCCTCAAACAGATTATACTTAATGCTACTGTTTTTTCATATTTGAATATGGCTGCAGCATAGTTTTTTTGTGCTTGTACAAACCATCATGTTCATAAATATATTCAAATTAAACTCACCAAGTGAAAACAATGATGTACAATGGAAACTTATTTTGTTATATATTTGTATACTACCCAGAATGAATGATTTTATCTCAATTGATTTACACAAGTAGGACGTGGAACATACCATATCATCTTTAACAAGCCTTTATCTTTTTTGCCACTTCATACCGATGAAAGCCATCAGTACAATTATTGCAGCCCAGGTTACATATTCCCTGTCAAAATATCCCTCTGAGCTGCACCAAACAGTATCTTGATGCAAATACAGAACCCTAGATCATCATCACTCCTTGCCCTTTTATGCAAGGTGGATAATGCAATGGTAAAGCCCAGTCCACCAGAAGACAGACGATGACCACCTAGTCTTTGGTGTTATTGTTTGGCAGAAGCAGGAATAGATATAGACTGAAGGAATAACAGATACTCTCTAAATATTATTACACAGATTAAATAAATATAGGGAGTGGAAGCGAACAAAGTTTATTTAAGGGGTGGCCACTGTATTTTTGAAACAACTAGTTCTATTTTCTTCCCTGGTAGAGCTATATCTACTTATAAATTTCTAGCTTTAAAAGTTGGTTTTCACGGACATGCATGAAAGTTGACTTTTGACATACGTGGCAATCAGATTATATGCACCACATGACAAAGATGCCCACATCAACCATATTATAGGAACTATTGCAACTAATTCTTCCCCTTTCTACCTTTTTGCTGACCATATATAAGTAAATAATTTTACAAGAAATGTCATGTTGGCTATATTTTTGCATAACAGCTCTCCAATACTTTTGATCATACTAAATTATGAAAAATAACAGGCAAATGATCCACGAAGATCCAGAACTCCGATGTGTTCCAATAATCAGATAACTATACCTGAGATGATCATAATTCAAAACAGAAATATAAACTCGAGCAAAATTATCTAACGCTAGCCTGACAATAATAACTTTTGCGGTACTTGGAACAACGCAAAAGAACAAACCCAATGTCAGCACGAAAAACTCGATAGAGTGAATTAGCGATTGATTCACCTAAAACCTGCTCCAAGAAACAATATTTCAACTTGATTTTGAGAAGGAAAGAAGTGACATAGACTTACACGGAAGGAGACCGCAGTCTCAACTGAGTCTCGGCAAAGAGAACAGAATTCCAGGGCTCCTTCCCATTCTGAAGAAAGAAGACCCAGAGCCTATTATCTGACGCCAAAAGCTTCCAAGATATGCAGACAAGACTAGTCCTTGCGACCTCCTTCGGCCCAAGGCACTTAAGAATCTGCATGAAGACATCGATTGGGAGCTGATCGAAGGCACCCAACGACGGGTGATCAACCGGGAATTCCGACGAGCTCCCACCCGAAGACGAACCTAAGCGGCTCAGCACGGATCCCCACACTTTCCTCAGCAGCACCGCCATCGGAATCTCCGGCTATCCACGGATTCAAGAACCAAGAAACCAGATAAAGACGTAGAATATTTGGAGCGAATAGAGGTAGAGCGGAGCCGATGTTTGGACTGGATTACCACGAATTCCTCGCCTCGTCATGGCAGTGGTTGAGAAGCCATCGGAGAATTGGTTTGGAAGAATCTAGGGTTAGCGTTTTGAGAGTGGGGACGCCGGAATTTCCTCGAGTTAGGGTTCGGGGAGGAGGACACAGAAGGGGACGAGGGAAGAGGACGGCCGAGAAGGGCGAGACGCGAGAGCGGACAAGAGACGTGGAAGGGGGCTGCCGCTCGTATCTGAACGCGTGTCGAGACCATCGAAGGAAGGTCAGCCGCACGTGAGACGCTCATGCGTGCCCGCCAACTGCCTTCTAACGTACCTGGGCGAGCGGAGATTAGCCCCGAGGGGCGCCGAACAGCTCAGACCACGTAAAATTAGGGCAAGTTACATTTTAGGCCGAAGTTTCGTCAACCTAAACTCCTCTTAATTATTCAATAAATAATTTAATTTAATTTAATTTTTAGCTGATCGAACCAAAATAAATGATAGGAGTAGATTTAATTAAAAATAAATAAAAAAATTAATTAATATAGTTTAAACATATACAACGTAAACCTTTAGATACTCTAGTTAGAAAAAGTGATCTTTTAACAATTCATGATAAGAATAAAGGTTAAGGTAAACCTAAACTAATATGAACATAAATAATTAAAAAAGATATAACTATTTATAATTTAAATATAGATTTGGGAATAAAAAGAATGAAGAAAGCATATTCATATAGCCAACCCCATGTAGCTAGGAAAAGGCTTAGATGAGTTGAGTTGAGTTGAGTTGAATCAAGACAAATAGGTTATAATGCAGGATAAAATCATCACTGCATCGATTGGCGAACGTAGCATACGATGTGACGGCTCTGACTCGCTGAGCGCTGCGTTCAGAAGAAGTCCACTCTCCATCGTAGAAAAGTACAAGCTGCATCATCAATAATCTCCAAACCTCGGCAGAGCCGAGTTATCTCTGTATCTCAGCAAGGCCAAGTCATCTTCAAATCTCGACGAGCCAAACTATCTCTGTACCTCGGCAGGGCGCTGAACATCTTTCAAATCTCCGCATGATCAAGTTCTGGCTCCTTAGGATAAACATCATTCTTGCTCGAATTACGTCGAATGTTTCGAAGGAAGAATCACATCGGTCACCAAGATCTCGGAGTGAACCTTCCTAGATGGAAATAGGGGCTAGATACAGCACCCCCTCCATGATCACTGAGATTTCAGCTTTATCGGCCACCAACTCCCTAGCTAAAATGCGCCTGAAAAATCAAGTAACGACTTTCCATCTTGGTAGCGCTCAAATATTAAGTCCCAAGACCCTCCAGGTATGATCTAATGCTCTCAATCTGTTAGAAACCCTAGTAGACGTCATTGGTTTTCCGAGACCTTCTCTGGAATGTCCTTCTTCAATAACCTTCTTCTTTCATCTGCTTGCTAAGGATTTTCACTTATTTGGGCATCAAGGGTCTTCCTCAAGGATCACTCCCCATGATTCCTATGCGAGGACTGTCTTGCATGTCCATCAAGATGAAAGAAAGCTACTCAGATTCAGACATGCATCATCTCCAAGCCGAAAAACCAAAATCCATGGCAACAGGTTACATAAATACACTAAAGCATTTCTTATATTCCTTGGCTTCGAGGCAGGCCCTAACCAATCAAAAAATAAAATTTAATCTTTATTGGACTTGATTTGACCTAAAACTTAAATGCTAAAAACAAGAATCTAACTTAAAAAAAAAAAAAGAGAGATTAGGCTGATAGAAAGGTAAAGGTCAAGAGAGTCCTCTACAATTCAGAAAAAAAAAAAAAAAAAAGGGATGACAAGAGAGATAATGGGCCATTAAAGGTTTTACATTGCATTAATTCTCAATAGTTGAATAAGAATATTGAATAATAATGATGAATTATAATATAAAGATTATACATAAATAAAAATGCTATTGATATTATTTTGTTTCATTAGAGATTCAATAATGCAATATCAAAATCGGGTCTCTACATTAGATCATATTGCTAATATTGTATGATGGTAGCGGACTTGTAGAGTAAATTATTAGTAAGTGGAAACCTTAATTTACGTAACTTGGCAATGTATATAGCACATAGTAATTTAAACAGAGAATCAATTAAACTCTAATTAGGCTAAATAATTCTAAATATATGTTTGGGCTAGGTTAAGTAATGAAAGATTAGACTTGTGATTAGCGGGTGATTTTAGATGATATCCAAATAATGCATTGGCCAACCATGTGACACTACATCTATCTTCTATCTTTCCTCTCTTATCCATCATATGATGGTACAAGGTAGGATGTCATAAAGGAGGAGGCCCTCCTCTGTCTCCTCTCACAATCTCCTTAGAATTCTGAGGATATGCTCCTCTCAAAAATCTTGATGCCTCTTGCTTTATATTTATAAAATAAGAGTTATAAGATGGCATATAAGAAAAGATGGTACGAAGAAGAATTTTATCATCAACTCGAATGGATTGAAATATTTTATAAGGCAATTTGGTTCAATGTTGGAATCACGAATATAATCTAGATGTTGGAATTAGAAACAGGATCAGATTCCATTAAAATTGACAACATAATTGCTTATTCCCTTCTTCTATTTGGTTTATACAAAAATCAAAATCAGATTTCTATTGATATTGCTTGGTTTGTCTAAATTTAGATTCAAATTCAATCCAAATTTCAATTTTCTCTTAACCAGAAGCTTTAAAATTTTATTGTTTTTAATTTTTTATATATACTTAATTTAATATTCAATTTATAAATAGAAAACCTAAAAATTAATAAATAAAGGTGGGTCATAATATACTAATATTTATGTAAATAAAAAATAGTAAATTTAAATCTAAATACCCTTGAGCTGTGCTGAAGAAGAGAAAAAAGAGAGGCCCCCATAATTTTCATTCTAGGATTTAATTTTTTTAAAAAATATACAATTACATTGTATATCTGGCAAGAAAATCATTTTTGTTTCTATTGTTACCATTCATTATCTATCATGTATAGCCTATATTGAGCTCATCATGATGATGGCATTGGTGTTGTGATGAAAGGGGCAACGTGTTTTTATTATCTTAAAGTTGAAGCTCAAAAAATCACTTAGCTCTGTTGACTTGATTTATTTTCTTAAAAAAGAAAGGTATATAAATTTATTATCATAAAATTGAAGCTCAAACAATTATAATAATAATTAAATTAATCATTTTTTTAGAAAACTAAACTAAGAATAGATAAAATTGAAGAAATGTATAAGACAAGATGCATTTACAAGCGCATGTCATTCTATCGTTAGGAAACCTATATCAAATAATGAGAGACTGAATATTTTATTTTTAGGTGGTATTTTATTGAAATTAACTCCACCAACGCGGTCCCAAGCTCGAATAAAGGAGAAGAGTTATGTTAGATAGCTGACAGCCAGTGTAAAACTCCATCAGATCTCCTAAAATATGAATCTACTAAAATAAACTATACGAAGTGTTAGGATGTCCTCGTTAAGAGATGCATTGCATCTGCCTTCGGATATTTTAAAAAATGGACAAAGGGTGTCACACCGATGCTCGAGTACGGTGATAAGTGAGCAAAGGTTCCTGAACTACGAACAAGTACGAGTAAAGAAGTTAGTCCATGACAGTCAGCTTAGAATAGCAACTTGAAATATATAAATACTAACAGATAAATCAATGGAGATAGTGGACACAATGATTAGAAGAAAAGTAAATATAATATGCTTATAAGAGATTAAATGGGTAGATAAAAAATCTAGAGAAATAGAGAATAGGATATAAATTATATCACACTAAAAAATATAAATATAGAAATGAAGTAGGAATAATTGTAGACAGAAATTTTAGGAAATATGTTGTTAAGATAACTAAGAAAGAAGATCGGATTATATCATTAAAACTTATAATTAAGAATAATATAATCAATATAATTAGTGTATATGTACTGCAAGTAGGATTAGACTAACAAACTAAGACACAATTTTGGAAAGACAAATGAAATAATGCAAGAAATATCATAAGAAGAAAAAATATATATGGAAGGAGATTTTAATGGATATGTAAATAGAGGGATCGATATGAAACGATACATAGAGGATATGGATTTGCAGATAGAAATGAAGCTGACATGAAATTATTAGATTTTGCAGTAGCGTATGATCTAACAATAGCAAATACTTATTAAAAAAAAGATAAATATTTAATAATATTTAAAAGTGGATCTAATAAAAGTCAAATAGACTTTTTTTTAAACTAGAAAGATGGATAAAATAACATTCAAAAACCGTAAAGTTATCCCAGAAGAAAGTTTAACTTCACAACATATGATAATGGTAGTAGACATATGGATAAAAATGAAATCTAGGGGGTGTTTGGTAGCAGGTAATCTATCCAGATTATTGATAATTTAAATGGGGCCCACCAGATAACCATATTTAGTACATATTTTGAATGATAATCTATCTTGTAGTGGTAATTCGGATTACCTCTCATGAGGTAATCCAGATTACCTTAGAAAGGGATGGTTATCCACATTACCAGAGATGTAGTAATCCGATAAACTATTTTTTTGATAAAATTATTCTTTTTTCTTTTGATCGCTCTCCACTCACATTCTTCTCTACTAATCTCGCTGGAATCTCTAGGTCAAAGGTCTCGAGCCACATCCTCTTTCACTTTCACGGAGTCGAGTCATGGATCTCTGCCGCCCAGCGGCCCTATGGTATGCCGCAAAATTTTTTTCGATCGGTGGCCTCCAACATCCTCATTGGTCGCTTTGAATATTATTTATAAATATATATTTTAAAATTATTATTTATAAATATAATTTTTTACAATCAAATATATAATAATATATAAATTTTTAATAAATTTAATTTAAGAATATTTTGAAAATTTGATGTTATATGATCGGTAATCTTTTTATCGTAGCAAACATAGTAATCAATATTACTGTTGTATTACTTATGTATATCAAACACAGTCATCAACATTACTGGTAATCTATCAAGTAGTAATCTATCTTATAGGTAATCTATATTACCATTTAGGATTGCTGGCGATGCACCAAACGCAACCCTAGAGTAAAACGTAAAACTATTAATCCAAAAATTAAATGGTGGAATTTGAAAGGAAGAAAACTAGAATTATTTTTTAAAAAAAAGTTAGTAAGAAAAATGACTATGAATATAGATAGTGATCCCAACTTAATAAAAAAAGTAACTAAATGCATAAAAGATATAGCAAAAGAAGTTCTAGGAAACAAAAAAGAATAGGACTATTAGAAAAATAAATTTGGCGGTGGAACGAGGAAGTTCAAGCTACCATTAAGCTTAAAAGAATAAATTACAAAATTTGACAAGAGACTAGGGATGAAAAAAGTCTTAAAAAGTATGAGAATGTAAAGAAAAAAGCTAAAAAGCGGTAAGTAATACCAAACTTAAAGCCTATGATGATTTATATAATAGACTTAATATGAAAGAAGGTAAAAAGACTATATATAAACTAGCAAAACTAAGAGAAAAGAAAATAAAAGATCTTGACTATATTAAATATATTAAGGATGAAGATGAAAGAGTCTTAGTAAAAGAAGAAGAGATAAAAGAACAATAAAAAATTTATTTTAAAAAATTATTAAATAAAAATAATTTAGTAAATTTAAGGGTAGAGGGATTAGATAACCTAGGAGTAAGAAATGAAAATAAATTTTTTCATACATTTAGCATACTTGAGATTAAAAAAGCTTTGAGTAAAATAAAAAATGCAAAGGCATTAGGGCTAGATATAATCCTTATTGAGGTTTAAAAAGGCTTAGAAGAAATTGGAGTCATGTGGTTAACTAATTTATTTAACAGAATTGTAACAAATAAAAGAATGCCAGATGATTGAAGAAAAATATTTTAATACCCATATACAAAATAAAGAAGATATATATTCAAATTATGGGAAAGAGTTATAGAAAATCGAATAAGAGCTGAAACTTTAGTGTCAAATAATTGATTTGAATTTATGCCTGAAAGATCGACCATAGAAGCTATTTATTTATTAAGAAGATCAATGAAGAGGTATAAAGAAAAAAAAAGATCTTCATATGGTCTTCATTGATTTAGAGAAAGCATATGATAGAAAACCTAGAGAAATAATATAGTGAGTTTTAGAGAAAAAAAGTTACTAAATGTATATAGAATTGATCAAAGATATGTATGATAAATAATAACTATTGTTAAAACTACAATAGGAAAAACTAATGAGTTTTCAATTACTGTAGGTTTACATTAAAGATATGCCTTACATCCATATCTTTCTGTATTAGTTATGGATGAATTAACTAAATATATTCAAAATGAATTTCATAGTGTATGTTATTTGCAGACGATATAGTGTTGATTGATGAAACTAAATCTGGAGTAAATGCTAAGGTAGAGATTTGAAGAGAGACTTTAGAATCTAAAGATTTTAAAATTAGTAAAACTAAAACTGATTGTATGAATTGTAATTTTAGTGGAAGTAGCCATGCAAATAAAGAAACAATAAAATTGCAAGCTAAGAGATACCAAAGAGTAAAAAATTTAGTATTTAGGATCAATTATCCAATAAGAAGGTGAAATAGGTAAAGATATGAATCATAAAATTAAAGCAAAATAATTAAGTGGAGGAGTGCTTCGGAAGTATTGTATGATCGATGAATCCCATTAAAATTGAAAGAAAAATTCTATAAAACCATTATTAAGCCAGCTATGCTATATGGAATAGAGTGTTGGGCAATATTGAAATAATTTATGAATAAATTAAGTATAATAGAAATGTGCATGTTAAGATGAATATGTAGTAAAACTTTAAAAGATAAAATTAGAAATAAACATATAAGAGAAATGATAGGAGTAGCCCCAATTGAAGATAAAATGAGAGAAAATCAATTACCGTAATTTGAATATACAACGAAGACCTTTAGATCTCCAATTAGAAAGAATGATTTTTTAACAATTCATGGTAAGGATAAAGATAAAGGTAAACCTAAACTAACTTGAATAAAAATAATTCAAAAAAATATATAACTATTTATAATTTGAATGTCGACTTAGTTCTGAATAGAGCAGATGGAGGAACCAGATTTATGTAACTGACCCCATATAGTTGGAAAAAGGCTTAAATGAGTTAAGTTGAGTTGTTTTATTGAGATCAATATCTAAACGAGAATGACTTGCTTTCTTAGTACTCTACCATGAGGGTGCAACAAAGTTCTTTGGACCTTGCCAATGCTTCCACTTGTGCCCACCAATGGCCTAGGTTGGAAATACCATGCCACAAATATTGCACTAATGCTTTAAAGCCTTCATCGGCCAACAATTTTAGCCAATGGAACCTTTAGGGATGGCAACAACCTAAGGATGGCACAAGACAGCTTATACCGGTCCTCGTTTCCGTTAGAAAAAATATCCCCGTTATCCATCCCATTAAGCTGTTATAGTTAACGGACGGGGATAAGGATACCCGGCCGGATAATAGGTACCCATTGGGTACCCATATGGCCATTTACATAAAAAAATAAAATTATTTTATCAAATTTATAATTTTTTTTAAAAAAATTAAAAAAATACTAATAGAAAATTTTGATGGAGCTCTTTTCCATCCAATTTCTTTTGACAGTAGTTATAATTTTCCTTCAAACTCTCATCGATCATTTTGCGTTCAAAATGGTTCCAAACTTTCGATCGTAAAGATCTTGTTGGAGGAATAGAGTCAGTGTTTTGCGTTTCAGCTGAAGTCGAAGAATCTTTAATGGAGTCATCTAATGTGTTAGATGTATCAATATCATCATTTGATTGTTCTCAATTGGTCTCCATCTTATCCTAAAAAATTAATAAATTATCATTAAGCACATAAGCTAATATACATATAATAATAATATATATATATATATTTATTTATTTATTTTAAATTTTAATATAATATATATATATTTAAAATTTAAATATATTATATTAAAGCTAATGGAGACGGGGATGGAGTAAAGAATACCGTCTTAGGGTTTATCTGTTTAGCCGTTAATGAGTAATCTCCATTACCCGTTAAACCTTTTAGACCAAGAATTTTCGATCCGTTAAAAATGGTATCGGCCGGATAAACGGTCAAACATAAAAAATTGTCATCCCTAAAAACCTTCAGCTTGCGCTAGGTTTGCTTCTTTGGTTCCCTCCAATATGCCAACTCCTGGATTATTCTTGCTTTTATTGTGGCTAGCTACATGACCACCAAGTGCTTGGGGAGAAGAGGACTTGCTACAAATGCTGCATTGATATTGCCTTTGGACCGTTCTTCCTATGGAAAGATATTGCTTTTCATCAGTAATCAAGGCCAAATTAATCACCTTTTCTATATTATCTATCTTCTTTTTTTTTTAGTACAGACGGATGATCACACCACTCTAAGATGAGTCGAACCTGACATATTATAATACAAAATTTGGATAAGAACAAGAGGGCATGGGTCTTCCTGCTTTTAACTTCAAAAACAGAGTGATAGGCCACCTTGATGGTGATCCAGTCTGCCGTTGAGTTAGCTTTCCAATAGATGTGCCAATCTGGGTTCTATGAACTCCCTGAAGGATAGAACGAGTATCATAAATCAAGGGATTGGTAGGCAAGTGATTGCAGAGGTCCTGTCGGAGCCATCGAATAACAGTAATAAAATCTCTCTCAATAATAAGACTATGGGCACCCAAGCTATGAATGACACAAAAATCAGCCCAAGCGGTATACAGCTCTGCAAGAGGCACCGAGGAATCAAGAAGGCCAATCCATCAGCTATCAACATTGCACCATTCGACCCTCGAATCATAAAAGCCGATCCAGCAAATCTGCCTCGAACACTCCCATCAAAGTTGATTTTGACAAACCCTAGAGGTGGGGGCTTCCAAATATAAAGACCGTACGCTGATGCACTACCAAAGTAGCATGGGAACCCCAGGGCTAGGGCTATCAGAATCAAGAACTGACCAATGGAAAGTGTACTACGCATATAAGGAAAGGGCTGTCCTGACAATCCTATGGGAAGGAGCAGACTCATTAGTAAACACAAGCCGGTTTCAGGATAACCAGACTTGATAAGCTATGTAAGCCCTCATAGTATCCCTTAGATAGATGCCTCTCCCCAAATTCTGCCTGATCAAGCCCATAAAGGAGATGCAATGAGAAGCAACACCATCGTCCCAAGGTCGGTCACCAGAAATCTATTAGATTGTCTTGCTTTGGAGTAGGTGAAGATAATATGGTCAATCATCTCCTCCTTAAGGCCACATAACGGGCACGTGGGCTGGATTCCCAAACCACGCCTAGAGAGCAGGAAGCAGGTAGGAAGATAATTCCGTGTAAGCTTCCAAACAAATAGTCGGATCCTAGGATGAATGAAAAGTTGTTAGATCCATGCTACATCTATCAACTGCTAGGACTGAGGACTATAAATCCTCAGGAGGTCCCTGATAGGAGCACGAGCCAAATAGGATCTCTTCCAAACCCTGTTGTCGAAGGTGTGACCCAAAATGAGAGGAATAGATAGAATGTGATGATAAAGCTCATCCCCAAAGAAGCCGAACAACAGAGGGGTAGACCAGGAAGAATAATCCTGGGCAATTAAATCAATAACTCTTATCCCACTAGAAATGGCAGTGCTAACAAAGGTGGGCCATCGAGACAAGGGGAGATCTTTAATCCACGTATCCCGAACAACATCCACTAAGGCTCCATTACCAATCATCCACGAGATGCTGTTCAGAATAGAAGGAGCATGCCGATAGACCTTTTTCCAAAAGTAAGAGTGCCCACGAGAAGGCTGGGGATCTGTGAAAGAATTTCAATCTCATATTTGGCACGCATGAAAGAACTTCACATACAGTGCTGATCAAGCAAGAACCGCGTGGCATGCCTAGCAATCAATGTCTCCTTTCTAACAGTGGGGACTGAATCCCAAGCCCCCCCTCAGTGATCGGGAAGCAAACAATATCCCAAGCCAATAGGTGAACACCATGTCCATCCTACATCGAGGCCCAGAGAAAATTCCTGAAATATCTCTCAATCTTTCTCAAGCAAGTCAATGGAACTGTAGCATTAGATAAAAGATAGAGAGAAAGAGAAGAAAGCCCCGAACGTAAAAAAGTAATCCTTGCCATCATAGATAGCTTAGTAACCTGCCACCCATCCAACCGATCACGGACATGCCTCTCAAGGTCACTAAAATTAGAGATCCATGACCGTCTCCCTGTTATAGGTATCCCCAGATAGGATAGCCAGATAGCCTGAACAGAGATGCCCATGATTTGCATGATAGGCCCCCTTAATGTAGGAGTCATCCTTAGACTAAAGCATATCAAGAATTTGCTCAGGTTAACTTTCTATCCAGGGCCCGGTAATAAGCTTGAAGTATAGTCGCAAAAGTGATAGCATTGCAAATTGTAGCCCTGCCCAGGAGTATGCAGTCATCTGCAAATAGGAGATGGAAAAGCGAGGGCCCCTGAGGGCCTGCACTGTAGGGGACTAGTCAAGAGCCATGCTGTGCCTGATATAGTACCCGAGATAATACATCAGCAGAGAGAATGAACAAAAATGGGAAAAAAGGACATCCCTATTTCAACCCGACCTCAGAGTGAAAGTAATCTATCTGGCCTCCATTAATAAGAATAGAGAAAGATGGCCGGTGAACCAGGCCATGATCCAGTCAATAAAGAGCTCCTCAAACCCAAACTCATGAAGAGTATGGTACAAGAAAGCCTAGCTCAATCTGTCATAAGCTCTCTTCATGTCTAGCTTAACGGCCATGAGGCACTGAAGACCATAGGCTCTCTCTGAAGGTCATGAATGAATTTCTGAGCTAATAGGGCGTTATCTATGATGCTACACCCTCTGAGAAAAGCCTCCTGCTCCGTAGAAATAAGACGAGGGATTATCGGATGCAGCGAGAGACCAAGAGTCGAGCACATACCTTATATAAGGTAGTGCAAAGGCTGATATGTCGGTAGTGTTGAGGAATGGAAGCATCAGGGTGTTTAGGCACTAGGGTTATAAAAGTCCGATTCCAATCAAAGGGAATAGTTTTCAACTAAAAAACTAGCTGGATCACCTACACAACTTTCTGACTCACAATACCCCAATAGTGGTGAAAGAATAATGAAGAAAATCCATCAAGCCCGGGGGCCTTATCAGCACCAAGGTCCCATAAAGCCATCTGAATATCCTCCGATGTAATCGACCTGATAAGAAGATCATTCTCCACAGCGAAGACCCTGTTAGGGGTCAAAACAGGGTAGACTGGGAGCTCATCATCAGTTTGCTTAGTCCATCTAGACTGAAAGAAATGGAGAAGGTGGTGTCTGATCACTGGACATCCTTCTGAAATTGTCCCTCATCATTAGCTAAACACCTGATACGATTAACCACTCGGCGTTTTAGTGTATCTTGGTGAAAGAATCTAGTATTACAATCCCCTTCTTTAATCCACTGAATCTGGGACCTTTGCCTCCAGAAAGTTTTCTGCTGCAGCAGAAGGGCGTGGTGGAGCGCCACACTGGATCGAAGGGATGAAAGATCAGAATCAGTAAGAAAGCCTTCCTGATCCTCTTTGGCCTAGAGAGAAGCAATAATAGATTCAACCTGCTCAACTTGCCTCACAATGTCCCCAACCTCCCATCTATTCCATCTGGAGAGCCTGCGTCTAGCAAGTACTAAACACCTGGATAACCTATAGATAGCACTCCCTCTGATAGGTAATCACCACACCTAAGAAATGATGGTCCTAGCAATAGAATAAGATGTCCAAAACTTCTCAAATCTGAACTACCAGCTCTGCTGAAGAGCAACATCAGTAGATATAAGAATAGGACAGTGATCAGAGGCAAATCTTGACAAATGAGTGACAGTGGCAGTAGGGTAAAGCTAAAGCCAATTAGAAGTGGTCAAGACCCTATCCAGTCTTTTTCAGACTCTAGTAGATCCATGCCGATTGTTGCACCAAGTGAATTGGGACCCCTGGAACCCCACAATGCAGTTGAAATTGCCTGCAACAAGAAAGGAAAATTCCTGGCCAAGAAGAGAATGAATCTCATCCCAAAGTACACGACGTTCATGATAGTCAGTACTAGCATAAATACCCAAGAGGAGCCAAGGGACAGAGCTCCCCTCGGAAATGACCAGAGCAACTTGCTGACTGCAATAATGAAATGCATCCACTCTAATATTATTGCTCCTCCATAGCACCAAAATACCACCAAAGAGACCGACAGACACAACTTCATAAGACACCCAAGATTGGAAATCTATTTTCAGAAGCAAGCCAGACTAGCCCCAAACAAACGGTTCTTCAGCAGGACACAAATGTCAAAACTATAAACCTGCAGAAGTGTAACATCCTGAAAACCTTATAATTTATTGAACATATTAATGGCATTTTTCATTTGAAATGAAAGTCAGAGAGTTTCAGTGAAGTGTGGGTGTATTGGCCTTTTGATAAATGTAAAGAGAAGAAATTTTGAGCAAACGAGTGTATTTTTGAGTGCTAATGAGTTTGATTTAAGAAATTAAGAGATTTAAGTTTTAATAGGCTTAAATCACAAGAAAAATCAAGTTTAGTTTAAGTTTTATCCTTAAATGATGTTTTTAGTATTTAGAGTCGACTCTAATTGGAGTGGAGTCGACTCTAGCATGGTTTTGAACTTCTGGCACGCTTTGGAGTCGACACCTGCAGAGGGGGAGTCGACACTTGCAGAGAAAAACAGAAGGTTAATATTTCTACTGCAATATTAGAGCTGACACCTATTTTTGTTGGAGCCGACACCTATTTTTACTGGAGCTGACACCAAATCTGTTGGACCCGACTCTAAGATGGGAGATTTTTCTGGGTTAAATCTTGAAAATTTCATATCTATTTCGTTTTAAGTCCGATTTGAGTGTCGTTTGAACCGTTGGATTTCTAAAATCGAGCTCTTTAAGTTGATAAAGCCTTTTCTTAGAAATGTTACATAAAAGTATTGATTTAAGTAAAAAATGATAATCTAGGCTATAAATTGATTAAAAAAATATTATATCGGGGGCAAAATGGGAAAAGGCTCCGATGTCAATTGCTAATTATGTTAAGGCAATTTTGAAAGAAAATCTAAGGGCAAAATATCATGATTATGAGTGAGCCATGTGTTTTTCAAAAAGTATGCATTAAGATGTTTAAAGGCAAAATAGGAATTGGCATGCCTTAGCCCTTAAGTAACCCATGACTTGGCCCCCAAGTCATTAGAGAAAAAGAAAAAACGTGGGTTCAACCAGAGAAAAGAAAGAATGAAAGAAAGAGAGAAAGAAGAGAAGAAAAGAGAGGAAAGGAAGAAGAAGAAGGAGAAAGAAAGAGGAAGGGAAAGAGAAGCTTGGGGTTTGTGTTTGACTCCAGGTAAGCTATAGCTTTCCTAGATCTTGCATGACTTTAGATTTTCTTAGATTATTGTATTTTGAGGTAATAGTGGAAGTAACCTTGAGTAGAGAAAGGGTAAAAAAAAAAGAGATATTAGAGGATAGAGCATGTATGCATGCATGGTTTCATGGAAAACCTCGTGTAGAGGTAATCTAATAGCTATCATATCTATATGTTGACGTAGGTCAAGAAGGTTATTACAGGGAGCCGGAATACCGGAGTTGAGTACCAATTGAGGAGTAACCTGCTAAGGTGAGTGGGTTTCTTATCTAACAATGAAAAGTTAATTTGAGCTAGTATAATGAGACTAATACCTAGTTGTGGTATGTTATGTTTAGTAGAGTATTATGTATGTTTTAAATTTGAGAAATGAGAACCTAGTACATGATATTTGATGCATGAGTTTTGAGCATGAGTTTTAAGCATAAAGAAATAAGCTTGAGTTTTAAGCATAAAGAAATAAGCATGAGTTTCAAAAAGGGGATGGTTAATGTATACATGGCATAATTGCATGATAAAGCTTTACAAATGATATATTTTGATGTATGTATCATATTGAGCATCAGACAGCTATGGGGCCGATCATCCTTTAGACTGTACTGTAGCATGAGCATTGCACACTACTTTTGAGCCGGCATCTCCTTGCGAATCGATCATACGATGAACCTTGAAATCAGGGATGAGTGCACGCTTGACCAGGCTAATGGGGCAGGTTGTAAGCAGCCTATGGGGGCATGAATCATAGCTCAGTGGAGCTGGTTACTATATATAGCCCATAGGGGCAAAGAGAAAACCCGAGGTTCTAGGGTTAAGGAACAAAGCACTTTGCGGGTGAACCGCACGGGTAAGAGGTGTATTTGTGTGGGGATCCTGTTGCTAGTCACACCCGATAAGAGTACACCTACAGGAAGGCGACTGTAGGATGGTACCTCAGAGGCATTACACACACAGTCCAATATCATGAGATTTAAAAGCATATATTGTGATATAAAAAGGGCCAGTGGGCCAGTAGTTATCTCAAGAGGGAGAGTTTACATGAGATGCCAGTGGGCAAGCAATTCCAATGGGAATATGGGAATTTAATAAAGAAAGTTGGGCTGTAGATAAAGAATGCATATCTTTATATTGTAATGCATGGATTTTTATCTTAATGAGTTATCTTTCAGTGAAAGTTATTGTAGAGTATTTCAGTACTAGTATATTATTTGAAGAAAAGCTACATTTTACTTTATCTGATATCATATTAAAAATATACTTTGAGTTATACAAGCTATATAGTATCAGCATACGGTTGATAATGTGAGGTTATGGTTCTCTATTTTTCCATAGTTAGATGGTTATCCAGTCACTGGGACTTAGGTCTTACCCCTCTATGATTAAAATTTACTTTCAGATCAGTGAGTATTTCTGCTAGGATCGCAGGATAAGCAGGACCGGACCTTAGCTGGTGAAGCTTGCTTGGATGCAAGGGGTGTAGATGATAGCCATGTACATTGAGTTAGTGTGTGATTATATTGTATATTTGTATATGTGTACGTGTACAGTGAGATGTGGTGATGTATTGACTTATTTGAATATGGATTCGAGACTTATGTTTTGGAGAAAATTTGAGTATGATATATGTACTTATGATTTTGATATCGATTGTGAATGTGATCTTATAAATTGCCTGAGGAATGTCATAAAAATGTTATCTGAGCAGTTGATCCCTAGTATTGATTTGAGTGATGTGCATATATAATTGAGATGATAATAAAAAGTTTTTAAAGGATGTGTTTTCGTGTGTCTGCCACTTATGATAATTAGTTGGGGTTCTCTAGCTCTTTTTGGAGCGCTACATAAAGACTAGCAAAACTCTATCCGATTACCATAGGTGTGCAGGTGTGTTGTCGGTGGCCCCAGAGAGAAGGGGGAGCTGACAAGTTTTGGTATCAGAGCCCTAGGTTATTAGGTCCTAGGGGAATAAGTATGAGTATGAGTCTAGGATGATTGCATGATTATGATTATAGTTATTGAATGATGAAACTGATGTAATGAATATTGTCTTGTAGGACGATTACTACAAAGACATCTAGAGAGACGGAGCAATCCTTAGGCAAGGATAGAAGCAAAGGTCAAAGTAGACCCAGAAGGTCTGTTAGAAGAAGTCAAATTAATAGAATGGCTTCTAGTGATTCCACCGAGCCAGTATCTAATGAGGCTAGGGTGAGGGCATCTTCAGAGTAGATGCCAGAGTCTTCTTCACAATCTATTACCCTTGTGCCAGTGGACCCATCTCGGGCACAGACTCAGGGGCCTAGTATACCAAAGTTGGTAGGCATGATACTCAGGCTATGGTAGTAGCTGTGGGTGCTAGTTCCAGCCTTCCATCTAAAAATTTGGAGGTTGTGAGGAATGTGGAAAGAGCCAGAAAGTTGGGGGCTATGGAGTTCCAGGAACTACTATCCTATTCAGGCCGGGGCATGGCTACAGAGGATCGAGAGGTATTTGATGTGATGGGATGCTCTGAGGAGCAGAGGCTAGGTATTGCCACTTTTCTACTGGAGGGTAAAGCCCATAGTTGGTGGTGATCTATTTATAGCAGGCAGCCCCAGGGAGTGGAGTTATCATGGGAAGATTTTAGAAGAGAGTTTCATTAGCATATTATTTGAGATTTATAGGGATCAAAAGAAAAAGGATTTTCTTAGTCTGACCCAAGGGAGAATGTCTGTGGCAGAATATGAAGCCACTTTTGTTGAGTTATCTCAGTTTCTAGGGCCTTGGTTACTGATGAGAGGGAGAGATGCTGACTATTCCAGGATGGATTGAATCTCCCTATTAAAGCCAAGATCCATATGCAGACCTATAATAGTTATTCTGAGTTGGTGCAGGGAGCACTCAAAGCCGAGGAGATTGAAAAAGAATATATGAGTAGGAGGCAGGATAGAATGAAAAGAAGTACTCCTAGTTATTCTTCTACTCCGGAGAGACTCAGCCATTTAAGAAACCCCAGAGGACTGGACAGTTTTATTCTAGTTTTAGAGCCCCTGGTGATGTGGGCAGGAGATCGGTATCTGTGTCAGCATCTAGCCCAGCCCAAAGAAAGCCTTATGGGAGTGTGCCTTAGGTTGCCACCAGCAAGGTGTCTGTGATGTAGGGGAGCAGGGTCGTCCTTCTGGTGGAGGAAGAAATATACCTCCATGCAATGTATGTGGGAGACTTCATTTGGGAGAGAGTAAGAGGGCAATAAGGGATGTGTTGGATTATGGAATGGAAAATCCCAATCTAATTGGAATAAAATGGCAGCAGAAACAAAATAAATTTATTCCATAACCCACCAAGGATCACATGCATTTCATAAAAACGAAAGAAGGATAAACAAAAATATTACCTTTTGTTGATCAGTATGTAATCCGTCTGTTCTTGTGTTGGGTTTGCTCGGATCTTCAAAGGTGCTGCCTTCAGAAAGACGACCACCCTCTACAAGTATCCACACACGAACGAACACCAAAATAGTTTTTGAATGCTAGTTCAACAAGTCCATTTTTCACAAAAATGAACCATCGTTTCCAACTCTCTGCTTATCTATTTTAAGGCAAAAGGCACGACCCTTCAAATGCCCAATAGACACGACCTTTCAAATGCCCCAACAGACATGACCTTTCAAATGCCTAATGGACTTTAAAATATATATCATATATATATATACAAGCTAGGGATTTTGGTTAACTAGGATTTTAATTGATATTTATTTAAAACTCTTTTAAATAATGACAATTTAAATCCTTGTCCTTACCAAATAAGGAATATATTTTAACCAAAAAACCTTTATGGATTATTTCCTTATCCAATAAGAAAATATAACAAATTAATTACTTGTCATAATTTAAATTACGAATTTAAATTTTCTCAAAATTAAACTCGAATCTAAATAACAACTAATTATTATTTGTAATTTAAAATAATCTCATCATTTTAAATTACTATAGAGAGTAACAAACCGTAACCATTATTGTCCGTTCTTAGTGTGCGACCCTATAGGTTCAATTAACGTTGGCAGTAGGCCTAAATCACATTTTGATCCTACAAGTCATAAGCGGCCTCTAGCAAGACATTATGACTACCCAAGTTAAATGAAAAGCTCATGTTCCGAGACAACCTTAAAGTAGCTATTGACATAATCCTTTTGTCACATGATATCTTGATAGAATATAAGGCATGGATAAAGTCAACCTTATATCGCTCTATCTTTAATTTCTCGAAACCCAATTAGACTGACTAAACAAATGATATTGATCTCCATCAATTCATTTGAGCATGGCCATGCATTTCTCAGTCTCAATCATCGAGGGGCCCAGAGATATCTCTCTTATAATAAGAGGGACAAATTCCATCTTAATCACTCATATCTCACTACATGATTCTTATTATGTTCAAGCATAATCTTTATAATCATCCGGTTAAAGACAACGTTTGATTATGTCAAAACATAATATTCCTCATGTTGAGAACTATAGCAATCTCAGGTCTAAGGATTTAATGACACAACTACTAGAGATTAACTTATGACTTTGATCCATGTATTAATCTCAAGGCGGGTCTTGTCCAATATTTGTTCTCAACAAATACATATAAATTTGATTTGTATCTCATACACATATTCATCCCATGAATATCAATCAAATTTCATACTAATCTTAATTTATTGTTATTCCCACAACAATAACCGATTAGGGACATTTAGAATAATTCATAATATTATTCAAGGACATTATTATATAATAAACATGCAAATTATGATAATAGTAAATGCTCATAAATATTCAAAATACCATGTCCATACAATAGGCCTAGGGCACTATTACTAACAATCTCCCACTTGCACTAGGCCCACTCATCAATGTATCTAATACCTATGAACCTAGCATGACGATCATGCTTTGCTTGTGGTAGAGGCTTAGTCAATGGATCAGCAACATTGTCATCTGTTGGAACTCTGCATATTTTTATGTCACCTCTCTCAATGATTTCTCGAATGAGATGATAACGCCTAAGAATGTGTTTGGATCGCTGATGTGACCTAGGTTCCTTTGCTTGTGCGATAGCACCATTATTGTCACAATGAACATCAACAGGATTTGTGATGCTAGGAACCACTCCAAGGTCAGTAATGAACTTCTTGATCCAAACTGCTTCCTTTGCTGCATCAGATGCTGCTATGTATTCAGCTTCAGTTGTAGAATCAGCAACAGTGCTTTGCTTCGAACTTTTCCAGCTAACAGCACCACCATTTAAACAAAACACATATCCTGACTGCGATCGGAAATCATCTTTGTCAGATTGAAAGCTTGCATCTGTGTAACCACTTACAACCAGATCATCTTCCAATCCGCCATACACCAAGAACACATCTTTAGATCTTCTCAGATACTTAAGAATGTTCTTGACAGCCGTCCAGTGACTCTCACCGGGATCTGACTGGTATCTACTCGTTATGCTTAAAGCATAAGAGACATCTGGTCTAGTGCACAACATAGCATACATGATAGATCCTATTGCTGAAGCATAAGGAATCTTACTCATGCGCTCTCGCTCATCTTTTGTGTTAGGACACTGAGATTTGCTAAGTGTAATACCATGAGACATAGGCAAGTATCCTCTCTTGGAATCTTGCATACTGAACCTTTTCAGTACTTTGTCTATGTAAGTACTTTGACTTAGACCAATCAGCCTCTTAGATCTATCTCTATAGATCTTTATCCCTAGGATATAGGCAGCTTCACCTAAGTCTTTCATTGAGAAACATTTCCCTAACCAAGACTTGACACTCTGCAAGGTAGGGATATCATTCCCAATGAGTAAAATGTCATCAACATATAGGACCAGAAATACAATGGCGCTCCCACTAACTTTCTTGTAAACACAAGGTTCATCTTCATTTTTGATAAATCCAAACTCTTTGACTGATTCATCAAAACGAAGATTCCAACTCCGAGAAGCCTGCTTCAAACCATAAATGGATCTTTGAAGCTTGCATACTTTACTAGAATTCTCAGGTTGTACAAAACCCTCAGGTTGTGTCATGTACACATCCTCAAGTAAGTTTCCATTAAGAAACGCTGTTTTAACATCCATTTGCCAAATCTCATAGTCATAATATGCAGCAATGGCAATAAGAATTCTAATAGACTTAAGCATGGCTACAGGTGAAAAAGTTTCATCATAGTCTATACCATGAGTTTGTTTGAAACCTTTTGCAACTAGCCTTGCTTTGTAAGTATGCACTTTACCATCCATGTCAGTTTTCTTTTTGAAAACCCATTTGCACCCAATAGTCTTTGTACCTTCAGGTGGCTCAATCAAGGTCCATACCTGATTATCATACATGGATTGGATTTCAGACTTCATGGCCTCTAACCATTTCTCAGAGTCTGGATCTAACATAGCCTCTTGATAGGTAGTAGGTTCATTTTGATCCACTAACAATACATCATGATTATCAGTCACAAGAAATCCATATCTCTCGGGCTCATGACGTATCCTATCAGATCTACGTAACTTTTGTGCTACAGGTGGTGTGTCAACAGTGGTTTGTTGACTTTGAGC
>UESW01003844.1:753324-863009 GCA_900491605.1 Calamus simplicifolius | reverse complement strand
AAGTAGGTTTCCATTAAGAAACACAGTTTTAACATCTATTTGCCAAATCTCATAGTCATAATATGCAGCAATGGCAATGAGAATTCTAATAGACTTAAGCATGGCTACAGGTGAAAAGTTTCATCATAGTCTATACCATGAGTTTGTTTGAAACCTTTTGCAACTAGCCTTGCTTTGTAAGTATGCACTTTACCATCCATATCAGTTTTCTTTTTGAAAACCCATTTGCACCCAATGGTCTTTGTACCTTCAGATGGTTCAATCAAGGTCCATACCTGATTATCATACATGGATTGGATTTCAGACTTCATGGCCTCTAACCATTTCTCAGAGTCTGGATCTAACATAGCCTCTTGATAGGTAGTAGGTTCATTTTGATCCACTAACAATACATCATGATTATCAGTCACAAGAAATCCATATCTCTCGGGCTCATGATGTATCCTATCAGATCTACGTAATTTTTGTGCTACAGGTGGTGTGTCAAAATGGTTTGTTGACTTTGAGCATCCACAGGCGGTTCAATGTTATCTTGCGGTTCTCGAATTTCTTCGGGTTGTACCTTGCTCCCACTGGTTCCTTTAGAATAAATTTTCTTTCTAGAAAGACACCATTCCGAGCAACAAACACTTTGTTCTCAATGGGATTGTAAAAGTAGTATCCTTTAGTCTCTTTAGGATACCCCAAAAAAACATTTGTCAGACTTGGGTTCCAGCTTATTTGAAACTTGACATTTTACATAAGTTTCACAACCCCAAATCTTAAGAAAAGATAAACTGGGCTTTTTACCATTCCACATCTTATATGGCATCTTTTCAACCGCTTTGGTTGGAACTCGATTTAGTGTGAACGCAGCTGTTTCAAGTGCATAACCCCAAAAGGTAAGTGGAAGATCCGTTAGACTCATCATAGATCGAACCATATCTAATAAGGTTCGATTCCTTCTTTCAGACACACCATTCCATTGTGGTGTTCCAGGAGGAGTTAGTTATGGAATGATTCCACAACTTCTAAGATGGATAAAAATCTTGGCTCAAATATTCTCCACATCGATCAGATCGAAGTGCCTTGATTGTCTTACCAAGTTGGTTTTGTACTTCATTTTGAAAAGATTTGAACATTTCAAATGATTCAGATTTGTGTCTCATCAAGTAGACATAACCATATCTACTGAAGTCATCAGTAAATGTAATGAAGTACTTGTAACCTTCTCTGGCATCTGAACTTACTAGTCCACATACATCTGTATGTATTAGGCCCAATAATTCATTGGCCCTTTCACTGTATCCAGTAAAGAGATCCTTTGTCATCTTACCCAATAGACAAGATTCACATGTATCATATGATTCAAAATCAAATGAGTTCAAAAGTCCATTTTGATGGAGTTTTGATATGCGTTTCTCATTTATATGGCCAAGGCGACAATGCCAAAGATAGGTTGAATTTAAGTCATTGGACTTAAATTTCTTGGTAGTTATGTTATAGACAGAAGAATTGTTGGATTTTTGAAGATTCAAAACATAAAGACCATCTAGTAATTCGACATTTGCATAGAACATGTCTTTATGATAAATGGAGCAATTATTATTCTTAATAATAAAAGAAAAACCATCATATCCAAACAAGAAACTGAAATAATATTCCTACACATTGTAGGAACATAAAAGTAATTGTTCAAAACTAACAAAAGCCCACTGGGCAAAGGAAGTTCATAACTTCCTACAGCTAAAGCAGCAACTTTTGCTCCATTGCCTACTCGAAGATCAACTTCGCCCTTCTTCAGTTGTCTACTCCTTTTAAGCCCCTGCACATTTGTGCAAATATGAGATCCATCCAGTATCTAATACCCAGGAACTAGAAGGAGAGAAATTAATCTCTATAACATAAATACCTGAAGAACCGGTCTCACCAGTCTTCTTTTCTTCTTTAGATCCTCCAAATATAGCTTGCAGTTTCTCTTCCAATGACTAGGTTCATTGCAAAAGAAACAGACACCCTTCTTTGGGGCTTTAGCCTTGCGTTTAGATTGGGCTTGGGTTGAGCATTGGACTTTCCAGCCCTTCCCTTACCCTTTCCTTTCTTTTCTTCATAAGGCCCTTTCCCTTTTGAACCATTAGAACATGGCCAGGCTTGGACTTAATATTCTGTTCAGCAATTTTAAGCATCGTATGCAGCTCAGAAATTGATTTGTCCATTTCATTCATGTTATAGTTCATGATAAACTGGTCATAACTATCAGGAAGTGAATTTAGGATCAAATATGTTGCCAACTCTTGGCTCAATGGAAATCCAAGCCTATCAAGGTGCTCAATATAGCCTTCATTTTCAACACATGAGCGCTAACTGAAGCACCCTCAGCCATTTTGTAAGAGTGCAATGCCTTGGTAGTATCATACCTTTCTTGCCTTGCTTGTTGTTGGAACATTTCCTTTAGATTGACAATCATATCATAAGTTTCCATGTTTTCCAAATCTTTCTGAAGTTCAGAACTCATGGTAGCTAGCATCAAGCATGCAACATCAATAGAGTCATTATGATGCTTCTCATAAACATTTTTTAGCTCTAGAAGCATTATCGGCTGGTTCTTCAGGGTGAGGTTGATCCAGGACATAAAGCTTCCTTTCTTGTTTAAGAACAATTCTCAAATTTCGAAACCAGTCAAGGAAGTTAGTCCCAGTAAGTTTGTCCTTCGCAAGGATTGATCGCAGTGACATAGTAGAATTGTTATCATTGTTGGCCATCTACAATAAATGCAAAGTTCGTTAAGTATTTTGATATGAAAAACTCCCACTAAATTAACAACCCTCAATGATAATAATCTTATCAATTTAGTGAGCTAAGATCCATATTTATACTCAACTTTAAGTTAGCTTTGGCATGACACTTAAAATTAAGTTTTTTAGGTAGGTAACTCTTACCAATTGCAACTCATGCAACTCTTAGAAATTTATGGGATTTTGACATCATGTCCCGGCATGTTTAAATCCATCTCATGCCATTAGGCCAAAACCGTTTTGATAACCTAATTAAGTTAAACCATTTTAAACATATGGGTAGCACCATTACCCATCTTGCCTTACTAATGTAACCTAATGTACTTCTACTTTGGTAGAACCCACATTAAGGTGATAAAAGCCTTGACAAGTGTTCAAATATGGATGGCATGTCAACTTAAAATTTTATGTAGGGATCTAGATAGATCTTAATTTTTAATTAATAGATCTCATCATGCATTTAGTATCACATACTCATTGATATCATACATGGCATCATATACTTATGAAACATTATACATAACATCTCATACATGTATATAATAAACGTGTCATAGTATGGCCTTATCAAGATTGATCTTCATAAGCCAATATGAAGATCAATGGTCAATCCTAGGTAATAATGAGCAACACCATAATGTCTACTTGACCATCATCTTGTGCATAGACACCTAGCTCCTCCATCACCATGGTTGGATTGCATGACTTCAAATGGCTTGCTTTGTCTTCTTGTTTTATTACAATAAATAAACAAATACTACTAAAAGTAAAAGAAAAATTACAATGAAACAAAATGGCACGCAGGCTATATTTAATAATTACAACCTTGTAAAAGAATAATAAAAACATGTCAATCATATTGGTCACAAGGTCATACCATGTACCATACAAAGCAATACACCATGCAAAACATATCATGTTATCATATAGCATATACATATTACATTAAAGAAAATATGTAATAATAGGCGTATTGTTTAAAACCAATTAAATTTATAAGGCGCTCTGATTAGGTAGTACTGCGGTTCCTAAAATTTGGAGATACAATAAAGTTTCATCCTAAAATTTGATTTTATTGATCTCATCAATAAATTTAAGGCTTACATCCGCACCACCATAAACAGCAATTGATAAATCCTTATTGATATGTGAATTCAGTTCATGTATTGATCTAATTAAGATAACACCGAAATCATATATCATGATATTAAATACTTTAATTGCAATATCCCATTCGGATTCTTAATCATATTAACGAATCCTTACAGGAAACAGATTCATCAATTAACACCTTAGAAAACCTATTATCTATGTCGTTTGCGCAAACACTAATATCACACACACACACACACACACACACACATATATATATATATATATATATATATATACAAGAACGCAAACCATGCCAAGATCATATACATCTCATACATACAATCAAACATGGCAGTTTCGATTTTTATAAAAATGCAAGTGGCTCTGATACCACTGTTGGGTTACGGAATAGAAAATCCCAATCTAATTGGAATAAAATGGCAGCGGAAACAAAATAAATTTATTCCATGACCCCCACCAAGAATCACATGCGTTTCATAAAACCAAAAGAAGGATAAACAAAATTATTACCTTTTGTTGATCAGTATGTAATCTGTTCTTGTGTTGGGTTTGCTCGGATCTTCAAAGGTGCTGCCTTTCAGAAAGACGACCACCCTCTACAAGTATCCACACACGAACGGACACCAAAATAGTTTTGAATGCTAGTTCAACAAGTCCATTTTTCACAAAAATGAACCATATTTTCAACTTCTGTTTATCCATTTTTAAGGCAGAAGACACGACGCTTCAAAAGCCCCAATCGACATGACCTTTTAAATGCCCAATCGATATGACCTTTCAAATGCCCAATCGATGTGACCTTTCAAATGCCATACAGACTTTAAAACATATATATATATATATATACAAGTCTGACAGGGGTTTTTGGTTCACTAGGATTTTAATTAATGTTTATTTAAAACTTCTTTTAAATAATAATAATTTAAATCCTTATCCTTACAAAATAAGGATTTAAATTTTTAACCAAAAACCTTTATGGATTATTTCCTTATCCAATAAGAAAATATAACAAATTAATTACTTGTCATAATTTAAATTACGAATTTAAATTTTCTCAAAATTAAACTCAAATCTAAATGACAACTAATTATTATTTGTAATTTAAAATAATCTCATCATTTTAAATTACATAGAGAGTAACAAACCGTAACCATTATTGTCCGTTCTTAGTGTGCAACCCTATAGGTTCAATTAACGTTGGTAGTAGACCTAAATCACATTTTGATCCTATAAGTCATAAGCGGCCTCTAGCAAGACATTATGACTACCCAAGTTAAATGAAAAGCTCATGTTCCGAGACAACCTTAAAGTAGCTATTGACATAATCCTTTTGTCACATGATATCTTGATAGAATATAAGGCATGGATAAAGTCAACCTTATATCGCTTTATCTTTAATTTTTCGAAACCCAATTAGACTGACTAGAAAAATGATATTGATCTCCATCAATTCATTTGAGCATGGCCATGCATTTCTCAGTCTCAATCATCGAGGGGCCCAGAGATATCTCTCTTATAATAAGAGGGACAAATTTCATCTTAATCACTCATATCTCACTACATGATTCTTATTATGTTCAATCATAATCTTTATAATCATCCGGTTAAAGACAACGTTTGATTATGTCAAAACATAATATTCCTCATGTTGAGAACTATAGCAATCTCAGGTCTAAGGATTTAATGACACAGCTACTAAGATTAACTTATGACTTTGATCCATGTATTAATCTCAAGGCGGGTCTTGTCCAATATTTGTTCTCAACAAATACATATAAATTTGATTTGTATCTCATACACATATTCATCCCATGAATATCAGTCAAATTTCATACTAATCTTAATTTATTGTTATTCCCACAACAATAACCAATTAGGGACATTTAGAATAATTCATAATATTATTCAAGGACATTATTATATAATAAATATGCAAATTATGATGATAGTAAATGTTCATAAATATTCAAAATACCATGTCCATACAATAGGCCTAGGGCACTATTACTAACATACATAAGTCATAAGCTAGGTCTATTTTGATACCATTTATCATAACCAAGGATCTCACTCAAAAAGACTAGTCGAAAGGTATTATTTAGGCTTCTTGATCTTGTATAAGTATTTAATTTTTTTTAATATATAACTGTTATACCTTAGGATCTTATTCAAAAAGGCTAGGCTAAAAATATTATTTTGGCTCTTTGATCCTATATAAGGATAGCAACAAGGTGAGGTGGGGACGAGGATGTCCTTGCTAAAGAAAATAATCCCCATCCTGATAAATGAAGATTTTTTTTTTCTCCATCCTTGTCCAATGGAAAAAAATATATCCTCTTTTGGCTCCATCCTCGCCCCACCTGCCCCTTCCTTCTCATAACAATATATATAAATTTTTAGTAAAAATTATAGGGGTAATTTTGTAGATATAATCATCTTTAATTGAGATAAAAATGATTTTTTATCCTAAACGGGGATGAAGCGAGCCGGATATATACTTATCTCTAGTGGGGATAAAAACGATCTTCATCCCATCCTCACAAAAGGCAAGGAATCCCTGCCCTAAGTAGAGATGGATGGTCTCTGCATTATGGGTTAAAATTGCCATCCCTAATCCTATATAGGTATACAGGATCCCCCCACTGCATAACCAATCAGTTTCTTTTTGAAGATATCTGCCATTTCAACCGTCTTAGAAGTTGCAGGAAATGAGTATATTCACCTTAGTTTTATTTGAATAGATTACTATAAAGTTGTTCTCATTTATGAAAATTCATACCGACAAGCGTGTAGTCCCACATAGGACTAAAAATGGACTCAAATTTTCTTAAAGCCCATAGGATCAGCCTGACTACAGGCCAAACCCTGGGTCAGGTTCAAAATAATTTGGATCAGGCTCGGGCTTAAAATTAGAGCCTAAAAAACTTTTGCACCTAGCTCGGGCCATTATTTGGTTCGACTCAGATCTAACCTAAAGTTGAAGTCTAAAGAAGGTCCAAAGCATTGGTCCTTAATTTGGCTCGAATTAGTAAAAATTCAATTCAAAATGGGTCTTTTAAATTTTATAATAAATTTTTTATTATTCATGAAAGAACAGCTTTCCATGTCATAGCAAATTTTTTAAAATAATTAAGTGTAATTATTTTAAATATTACTTGTCTTTGTAAAAATATTTTAAAGATTAAAAATTGACTTTACTAGCCTAATTTTTAGCTCAAATAGATTGTTGTGGAAAAGTTTTGTTGAGTTTTGAGCTGAGCTTGGGCTTAAAATAGGGCCAAGCTTGATTTTTGAAAAAAAAAATTGAGCTTGAACTTAGCTTGAAGCCTAAAAAAAAAATTCTAAGCTGGACTCGAACTAGAGCATAACTTGGTGTTGCTTGGCTCTTCTACTAGTCTTACATTAGTTATATATTAAAAAGATTTCAGGATTCGGAAGCCCAAATAATACTTTCTTGGTTAACTTTTTTGGATGAGATTCTAAGTAACAAATGGTATTAAAGCGAATTGAGCTCATGGTCCATGTTAAATGTGGACCGAGGAACATGATAGATGGGGCTTTATGTGTTTATGATTAGGTGAGAAGGTTAGGATTTAAATGGAGGGAATATATGAGAGAACCCATACTGGTGAATGCTTAGTTCGTTATATATTAATAAATTTTTGAATACTTATAAAGTATCAAAAAATTCAAATAATATTTTTGTTAATATTTTTAGATAATATTTTGAATTGTTATAGTGTCATCGCATTACTGTGTTGCTAAGAATTAATCGTGTTGGTTTGAAGTAATTTTACATTTTATAAAATCATTTTTATAAACTTCTTTGCACATATTTTTGGACAGACTAATTTATGGTTGAGTTTTCAAAAAATGAAGCAAATAAAAAGAGGAGAAAACCCGACTATTTCCTAGCAGACTGTTGGTCTTGATTTTTCCTCCTTTTTTTCCTGTTTCTCGCCATGAAATGCACGATCACTTTGTTTATCACTGCAATCAAGTCTTGATGAGCCTATCACCTATTGCACCATTACAAGTTTGTACTTACGGCATAATATGGGATTTTAGGGGTTTTGCTCAATGGCGCGTTTCCGAGCTAAACCCGAAGTGGACGGCATGGTTTGGAGAAAGTTTAGATCCAATAGGAAGCTTGGCGGTTCAAAACAAGCTCCATTACGTGGGTATGAGAAGGATTTGCATGCTTTTGGTCTAAAGTTTTTTTTTGCATCGTATGTAATGCAGGAGTATGCGCATCATACATGTAAAAAATAATTTTATTTTTTTATGCACTACATATGCGATTGATTAGTATGCACATACGAGAAGTAGGCCCAGTCTGACGTACAAAGCAGACTCAATTGCACCATGTGAACGTGTCTAATGGCGCTATAAACTATGTGCTCATATTCTTGATTTTACAGCATGAACTAAAAGATGAAGATGTTCCAAAGGAATCTCAAGGAAAATTAACACTACAAGAAAATTATGAAATAGCGACGCAACTTAGCGATGTAAATATTCGTCGTAAAATAACAATAAAATTACGACGCAACGCATGAAATTGCAACGAAATAGCGACGAATTCGTCACCATTTAGCGACGCATTAAATCAGTCGCTAAATAGCGATGCATCAAAATGAGTCGCTATTTAGCGATGCAAAGTTATGTGTCACTATTTAGCAACGCATAATGGTGCGTCGCTATTTAGCGATGCAGAATTGCATCACTATTTAGCGACACACTATAATGTGTCGCTAAATAGCAACGCATTTTGATGCATCGCTATAGGGTTTAGGGTAGGGTTTAGGGTGTTTAGGGTTTAGGGTGTTTAGGGTTCAGGTTTAAGGGTTCAGGGGTAGAGGGTTTAAGGGTTCAGGGTAAGGGTTTCAGGGTTCAGGGATTAAGGGTTTCAGGGATTTAGGGTTTTAGCTAGGGTTTAGGGTTTTAGGGCTTAATTTTAGGGTTTAGGGTTTAAGGGTTTAGGGTTTTAGGGTTTAGGGTTTTAGGTTTTAGGGTTTAATTAGGGGTTTAGGGTTTTAGGGGTTTAAGGATTAGGGTTTTAGGTTTTAGGTTTTAGGGTTTGGGTTTTAGGGTTTTAGGGTTTAGAGTTTTTTTTGGGTTTTTAGGAATTTTAGGGTTTAGGGTTTTAGGGTTTTATGTATTTAGGGTTTAGGGTTTTAGGGTTTTAGGGTTTAATTAGGGTTTTAGGGTTTAGGATTTAGGATTTTTAGGGTTTAGGGTTTAGACAGCATTCTTGGCAAAGGCGTGGATCGGACTGAAGGCAGCGTCGATCCCAGGTAGGATCTTGTAGTCGGCCACCCGGGCATACCGTGGGGCCGCCTGTGCATACCGTACCATGGGGCAGACCGGTCCAATGTCCAACTATGAGCTTTTTAACTGCAACAACATAATATACGCTATTGGAGATGGAATTACCATGGCTGCTGGCACCAGACTTGCCCTGCAATGGATCCTCATTAAGAAATTTAGATTATACTAATTCCAATTACCAGACTCGAAGAGCCGGCCGATATTGTTATTTATTGTACCTTTCCATGTCAGGATTGGATAATTTGCGCACCTGCTGCCTTCTTTAGATGTGGTAGCCATTTCTCAGCTCCCTCTCCGAAATTGAACCCTAATTCTCCATCATCTATCACCACCATGGTAGGCCTCTACCCGTCTCCAGATTCAGGGAAGACGGAGCGGCACAAGGCCAAGCCCGACCTTCCGATCAGCCACCAAAAAGGTAACCCACGACAAGAGATCGAAGCGCCGCTGAGGGCGGAGGAGGGGAGCAAGTGGCAGGAGCGCCGCCCACAGGTGGTTCCTGAAGGAAGCAGACATGGAACATCACGGCCACCCACGTCAACCTAGGGGCTCCAGCGAAACGAGCGGCATAGATTATAATATATCAATATATAAAATATCACTATATAATATTAATTATTATACACTATAATAATTAATATAAAATTAATATTATATAATATTAATATTTATGCGTCGTTATTTAGCGACACATATAGTATGCATCGCTATTTAGTGGCGCATATACTATGAGCCGCTAAATAGCGACGCATTTTCTATGCGTCGCTATATTTCGCCATATCCGGCCTTACCCTACCAAATTAGTGACGACACAATGGATACGTCGCTAATTAGCGATGCAATTAGACGTCGCTAATCCTCTTTTATTAAAACCCCCCACCCAGTCCTAATCTCTCTCCCTTCCTCTTCCTCCCTCCCTCTTCCCCACCTTCGGCGGCCCTTCGGCCCCCCGATCTCCTCGGTGGCCTCCTCCAGGTAAACCCCCCCTCCCCTCTCCCTCCCCCTCCCCCTCTCTTTGGTCGGTCGTGGGCAGGCCGCCCGCAGCCATGGCCTGGTGGCCGGTCGCGGTCTGGCCATAGCCCGTGGCCAGGCCACTGGCATAAAAAAACCCAACCCCTCCCTCCCCCTCCCCCTCCCCTCCCTCTGGCCGGTCGTGGGCAAGCCGCCGCGGCCACGGGCAGGCCACTGGCATAAAAAAAACCCAACCCCTCCCTCCCCCTCCCTCTCCCTCTGGCTGGCCGCGGGCCAAGGCGCCTGGCCATGGCCAGGCCAGGGGCATAAAAAAAAAATCCAACCCCCCCTCCCCCTCTCTCTGACCGACTGCGGCCTGGCTATGTGCCAGGCCATGGCCAAAATTTTTTTTCATATTTTTTTACAAAAAATAATAATTATAAAATAATATAATTCTGTAATAAATTTATTATAATATATATATATAATATAATATGATATTGTTAATATTATTATATAATATATTATGTAATAATTATATTATATATAATGCTATTATATAAATAATATCATATTATAATAATATTAAGATATATTAGTTTATAGTATTAATATAATATAAGAAATTATGGTATTCTAATAAATAATGATTGTAATATAACATCATTATAATATTAGCTAATTAGTGGTTCTAATAGTAAATTAATTAAGCCATAATTAATCTTGGTAGAAGGGGTCAATTGGTAGTTTTGTAAAATGTAGGCTAGAAAGGTAAAATGATATTTTTTATAAATATAAATTTTAGTAAATTAATTATTACTTATGTTTAATTATGCAATATTCCCAATATATCTTGTAAGCCTTCATATTTTATATATTTATTGTTGAATTTCTCAGCATGTTAAACTATGCATGATAGTTTATTGGTGAACTTCTTACATATATTGTTGCATCTTATTTTGTTATGAAATGGTTTTGACTTTGACTTTGATTTAAGTTACAAGAACATGATATATTGAGATATGTTATTTTGGTTATGAGATTAGGTATGGCCTTTAATAGATGTATGATGTGAACATATTGAGGTATTAAATAATTTTTAAAATTACACTTAAGGGTTACATGGCGTATCATATATCTTACGGTTGATGTGTTATGAAAATATCCGGCCCAACCTGTCCAATTTTAAAACCATATATTATTAGATAATACTATGCATAAATATTGGATTAAGGTTATTATCTTGGACATAATAATCTTATGAAGTTAGTGACTAAAGACCACAATCAAAATATGTATAATAATCAAGAAAACTTTTTCACAAGCATAAGTTTGATTGTTTTTAGAATTGCATATTATTTCTCGCAGCACTATAACCTTTAGACCCATTTTTAGATTGTTTTTAGTCTGCTATTAGTTATCGTTGGTTGAGATTATGGTTTGTATTTTCTCATATGTTCTCCTAGTATGGCATATATGCCACACATTTAGAAGAACATATGAAAAATGCTGCTGAAATTTCAATGTAAACGATGATAATTAATAGCAGAATAACATATCACAAAAAATAATTCACGAGAAGTTGTATGTAACTGGGTTAGAGGGTTAAAATTTTCATATGGTTATGCTTCAAATATCGGTAGGTGTATGGATATGCATAAGCTCAAATTGTTTGGCATGAAGAGTCATGACTGCCATGTTTTCATGCAGCAGTTATTGCCTATAGCTTTTCGTGAGTTACTTTTGCACCATGTGTGGAAGCATTGACAGAGCTCAGCTTGTTCTTCAAAAAGTTATCTGCTATAGTCATTACTTCTGCATCCATGGCAAGGCTTGAGAAGAAATTTTAATTATTTTATGCAAGCTGGAGCGAATATTTTCTCCAAGTTTTTTTTGACTCAATGGAGCATTTACTAGTTCACTTGCCATACGAAGCGTGTATAGCTGGTCCCGTGCAGTATCGCTGGATGTATCCTTTCGAGAGGTAAATATATTAATAATTAGTAGTACATGTTGACATTTTAAATATTAATTCATTGCAAGAAAGTTGTTTATTTTATTTCTTACCTTTACATATAGGTACCTTAAGAAGTTAAAAATAATGTGCTTAATAAGGCAAGGGTTGAAGGTTCTATATGCAATGCACACTTGGTTGAAGAAGTTTCGGCTTTTGCCCCTTATTACTTTGAGAGTCACGCCACACGAGGAGCCAAAATCTTGATAGTAACGATGACGTATGTATGGACAAAGGAGAACCTAATGACATCAGAATATCAGTTTTTAAAGGTATCGACCTTTTATTTGAAAGGCAGAAGTCAAGAGATTTGAGTGATGTGGAGTATAATACAACACATTATTACATCCTATTGAACGGTAGAGAAGTCGATCCATACATTGAGTAAGTATATACTTCAATGCTTAATTAGAACTTCTACTTTAAATTATAATATACCACACTATTTAATTGCTAACAGAAGTTTTAATTGTTATCATCTATTGTGAATCTAGTCAAATTGCCATTGGGCAGAAGTTAGAAACGGAGTTCGCTTATTGGTTTTATGAATATGTGAGTAGTATCACTCAATCAATTGTGGCTTTTATTTTTCGAATTGGTTGTGAATAGCTTATTAATGTATATGAATATGTGAGTAGTATCACTCAATCAATTGCAATAATAGCTTTTATTTTTTGAATTGATTGTGAATAGCTTATTAATGTATAGGTAAACGGTTCATGATTCACAACCGATAATATTTTCATTAAATGTCTCGCGTAATGGCCATTGAAGACCGTAACAATCTCTACTAGCTATTTTGTTAATGGTACAAATTTCAAATTGAACGACTAGCATCTTCAAGAGGCACGCATATGTGTTAAAGGAAAAAGTGTTGGAGCAAATATGCAGGATTATTACGGAAAGTTAGTAGAGGTGGTTGAAGTTGAATATCCCGGTTGGCCTATAAAACGAACCATATTATTTCATTGAGATTGGTTTGATTCGATAGTTCTTGTGGGTAAAAGGGTTCATAACGACTATAATCTAGTTGAAGTTAACCATCGCCGAAGATTGTATAAATATGAACCATTCATCCTTGCATCCCAAGCTTCGCAAGTGTTTTACTATGGATATCCAAGTTTGCGTAACGACAAGTGAGATTGGTGAGCTATTTCTAAAATCGTCCCACGTTCAGTAATCATATTAGACGAGAGTTCATCAAGTCAATCAACTGAGTGCCATGCATTTCAAGAGGATAAAATGGAAACGCATGCAATTGAGAACGATACAAGGGCTCCTAAAACATCAGTTAGAGATCCAAATGGTGATGTCCAAGAAATTGAGGATGCAAATGTTCGATTTTCTCCCGATGATAATGACACTGAATCACAATCCATTACAGCATCGATGTTGAACCAATATTTGATGAAACAAATGACACCGATTAAACATAGAGGTTTATTCAGTTTCAATTTATTTTTATAAGTGTTAAATTTTTATATATTTAATCATTATTTGTAATTATATTGCATGAATCTTTAGTATTTTTAATATGATGGGTCAAGATAGATCTACCGCCGACGGACAAAGCGAGCAGGAACGTAGCCCTACCGCGTCAGATCACATGAGCATTGGAGATGGAGAATTCAGATCTATAGCCTTTGAGTCTCATAGTCGATCGGCATAGACCTCTGAAAGTTCTTCCAACGTCGGCCGCATCGTACTTCGACTGGATGCTGATGGGCTGTAAGTATATACTAATTGTAAATATATGTTTATATTTTTAAGTCAATTACTTATAAACATGCATTTTTTTAATAGCTTTATTGAGCAGCATACTGTATCGAACGGGATCAGCTCCATATTCCAGAGGCATGCTGATCCCAGTGGCTACGATTGACACCATGTATCTACGACTATGAGGGAGTTTTATTTTTCAAAGTTTTAGGTAAACTTATTAAATACAATTTATCACTGATATAAAATTTCTTAATCTTAATATATTCTTAAACTAACTATTTATTTCAATGCAGAAAAAAGTTTACGTGGGACTCTGCCATCCATGATGCCGTTAGGGCAGCATGGAATGCTCTTGTGGCACGCCGATACTTCGACATGCTTCATCGTTAGAGAAGATTGGGTAAGCGTCCTATGCATGTGCTGAAGGGTATTTGGCATGATTGGCAGCAGATGTGGCAGTTTGAGGCCTGACAAAGGAGGTCCACATCAGCCACCATGAACCACCGATCCGAGAAGGGCGGTTATGGCACGGGTCTCTCCTACCATATTGCGGGGTCTATTTCGATTCAAGAGCACAAACGTCGTATGGTAAGAAAATATAAATAATTTAATTACTAATTTAGTTATTTGCAGATATTTACATTTATATCATTTCTTCTGCTTTTGTAGTCTGAACAGGAGGGCAGAGATCCTGATGAGTTTCGCCTATTTAGGACGACACACACCAAGAAGGATAGTTCCTGGGTCGATGCACGATCATAGAAGGTTGCGGTAAGAAATTAGCTTTATATTGTATCTGTTTAATTTTTAAAATTTTATTCAGGTTCATATATTGATTCATTTATCATTAATTCTATAATTTAAAGGCATGAGTCAAAAAGCTTCAGTTCCAGGCATCATAGGTCAACTCCACTAATGGGGGGCCGCCCGTCGAACTCTCACCACAGGAGAGTCAACATGTATTTTTGGAAGCTGTTGGTACCCAACCACGAGACTGTAGGATCTATGGTATGTGCACTAAAGCTTCTAGATATTTTTCCATCAGGGCTCCAGTTCGCACTATCCTAGCGATATTCCTATCGAGCATTTAGATGACATTCGAAGATCTATTACGGAAGAGGTTTGGCAGGAGTTCGACCAGCGCATGGGAGGCCTTCAGTAGCTTGCAGACATGAGAGAGCATATGCGTCAGATGCAGGATTTGGTTCACCTCATGTCACATAGTTCATTCCAGCCTCCGCAGCTTTCCCATGATCGTGATAGTGCAGATTCTAGATGTATTTTTTTCTGTACTTTTTATTTTTTATATAAAATTTTTAAATTATTAATATATTAAATTTTTATATATTTTTAGAAATTTTGTGATGAATGTTTCGATCAATATTTTTAGAAATTTAGTGATAATGTTTCGATCAATATTTAAATGCAATGAAATTGTATTAAAAGGTTTAATTTATAACATTTTAAATTTAATTAAAAAAATTAATTAGCGATACTATTGCGACAAAAGTTTTTCGTTGCAATTATTTTTTAAAAAAATTAATTATTAATTTTACGATGCAAATTCATCGTAATATTGTGATGCAATTAATCGCAAAAATTGCGATGCAAGCCGAAGTCGGTCAGCCAAACTAAAACATCGGATACTTGATTATCTTTCTTTTGTTTCAGTTTTAATTCTTATCTCCTCATCTTCTTATTTTATACGATGAATCCATGACTCACGATTCGAACAGCAGCATACAGGACTCATTGCTAACTTACTGTAAAGAAGCTCGTCTCACCCCTCCATCAAAACCAGCCTCCTTCAGAGGTTGCGAAGCCCAAAAATGCCGGTTGGCGTGTGGAGGACATCGTGGCCTAGAGGCGAGTAGCCATGAAGACTTCCAGGGAGAGTGTTAGGGAGGAAGTGCAGGGCTTGCATGGAAGGAAGGAGATGGGCAGTGTTTGTTCTTCTGTGTTGGTCCGAGGTTGCGACACCAACTCCTCATGCTCTTGTTGCTCGTCGCTGCTCGAGAGGCATGGCTATAATTATCTTTCTTCGTCTACTTCTGCGCCAACTTCGTTTTCTATAGAGAATACGAGGAAGGAGGGTAGGAATGGAGAGAGTGGTAGATGTGGAGGATGTGTTGGCTTTCCACTGTGCTTGTGTTTCTGGCTTTTAAGTCTCACTAGTAGAAAAAACATTTTTAGCGACCGCCACAGGCGGTCGCTAAAAATTAAAAAAATAGTCGCTAATAGTTTTTAGCGACCGCTTAGCGACCGCCACATGCTGGCCACCAGAAACTCGTCGCTAAAGACTTTTAGTGACCGCCAATGGCGGTCGCTATAGTATTAGCGACCGCTAGAGCGACCGCTTGGGGGTGGCAGAATTTGACTATTAGCGACCGCCTGAAAGACCTTTAGCGACTGCCTAGGCGATCGCTAATACTACATATTTTTAATTTTTAATTTTTAATTTTCTGACTATTAGCGACCGCCTGAGGGCCTTTAGCGACCGCCTAGGCGGTCGCTAATATTACATATTTTTTATTTTTTATTTTTTATTTTCTGACTATTAGCGACCGCCTGAGGGCCTTTAGCGACCGCCTAGACGGTCGCTAATACCATATATTTTTGATTTTTTTTTATTTTTATTTTCTGTTCTGAATGAGAAAAGGCGTCCTTTTAAGCCATTAGCGACCGCCTAGGTGGTCGCTAATACTGAATTTTATTATTTTTAAATTTATTTTGTTTTTGGTTATTGAATTTTTTTTGTTTGGGTACCTATACCTATTTTACAAAATTATATAAACTAAATATTAAAATTAAATTGTACACACACAATAAAAGTATAAGCTAATAAAAAAATAATTTATCTATATTAATAAATCTGCAATGTCTTTAATTTACAATCCAAAAAAAAAATCTAATACAATTTTCAAGAAAAAAATATAAAGAAAACAGTTGTCCCAATGCAGCACCAATCAATCAACCTGAAAAAAAATAAATAAATTTACTAGTCAATAAAATATAAATATAATTAAAGAAGAACAAATTGCAATTATCTTCACAAAGGCATTTCCAAGAAATAAGTTTCAGCATTTTAGAAATTAATAAACTTAAAACATATTCATAAACTCATACCCGATTCTGTTCATTTGAGCCTACTGGATCAAGCATGCCCTCACCAACTGACTCATGTCTTGCCTGGTGACCACTGCCAGCGTCTGGGGCCTACAATATTACAGTATATGATTAACAACAGAAATAAATAATATATATTTTAAAAGTAATTAAATTAAATTTAAATACAGATGTCTTCAATTATGAACCTGAGTATGAATCGGTGGATCTGAATCATCAGCTATAGGGACACCACTCTGAGCTAGTCGATGATGTAGCTCCGCCTTAAATGCCTGCACCTGCTCCTGTACCTGAGCCTGCACCTCGGCCTGCATCGCAACCTGCATCCTTACCCGAAGATCCTCGACACGCGCATCCATTTGCTGGTGAAGAGACTGGATCAGCTCAGCCACCTCGTCAGTTCGCATGCGTGAGCCCTGGGATGAACTACATCCGGATGACTCCGCTTGCATGATAGTCGAACGTGGTATGCCCGTGCCGTATGTAAGTGTGTATCCGTGCCCATCCTGGCCTATGATGGTGTGGAATATCTCATCCCGCCTAGCAACTACCTGTCGCTCCTCCTCTGGCAGCTCGGCCAATCGAGCCTCAAACTGGGCCTGTGTGCAAGAAAGCAACCAAATTAGAATAGTAAATCAATAAATCTCATAATAGGTTAAAAAAAGTATTGCGTAAAGGTAAATACTTACTACAAGAGCTGCAACCTCAGGATGGTCGAGACTGCGACTCGCCATCCATACAGACATCCGGTCGGTGGGTGCACCCCGCTCACGTAACTGTCGAAGGATAAATCATGTCATCTACATATATGAATACAAACTACGTCAACAATCAAAATACGTATGGTCTAACGTGACAGTTTACCTCGTGCCGGATCTGCGTAACGTGTCGAGTCCCAAGCTTGTGAGTAGGGCCCTGCATCGAGCGATTTTGAGAATTTCGCTCTGCCTCTTCCTGCATTCATTTTGGGTCGTGTTTATAAGTTTACACCGAATGTTTCATATGAATTTAACAAAAAATAGGTTGAACTACTCACCCTTGCCTTCTCACTCGACCAGTACCGGACCAACTCAGGCCACTGTGCGGGGAGAATGCCCCTTGGGACTCGCTGAAGAAGGTCTGGGTCGTCCACATTCTTCTCCCAATGCTCTTTCTTTACCTTGTTCTTGTGGTCTTTCCATAACTTTCGACACTTGCCAAGCAAACTGGACGAAAATCATCAGGACATGACCTCAAATTGTCCTGCGTAGGACAAGAAATTTTAGTAGTCAAGGTGTACTAAATTGACACATCGTATAATAACGTTGAAGCTAAGATAGAACTCAGCGGCTTACCTTAACCTCCCCCCAGAGTCGATCTATCGTATCCTGAGGAAAAGCAGTCCAATCAAGCATAGTCAGGGAAATCTATGTGGGTCTCGAACCATATGCCCCAACTGGCTGATAAACTGGCGAGCCCCTTCTCCAACTGGATGAAATGTGTCGTCAAATTGCACATCATAACGGGTACCAGCATTCCATGAAGGAATCCCTCTAGCTGGGCCCCTACCCCTACTGGAAGATGAACTCGTCGTAGTAGAAGCTATAAACAATAAACTTATTAGTTAAATAAAACTAAAATTATTTTATATAATTGTTAAACATAAAAATAAAATTATACCAGTATGTGTGGAGGTCGATGCACCAACTGTAGATGGAGAAGGCCCTGCTGGCATGGACTGGAGAGATCTAAATCGTGCCGGTGCAGGTGTCTGTGGATCATGGTCCGTAGGCATCCGTCGACTAGGGTCCCTCGTCGGCGAACGAGCCTGGCTATGATGTAAAAACTCGTCAATTAAAGGCTGCATATACACGTCAATTTTATCCCCAGGGCCCCTTGGTCCGTCAATAAGAGTGGATAGGATCAAAAAAGGTTGCTTCATACATAACCAAGGAGGAAGATTGTACGGAACCAACACCACTGGCCATGTACTATGAGTTGCCCCGGTCATGGACCTGAAGGGCTAAAACCATCTGCAGCCAACCCAAGCCGCACACTATGACTATCCAAGGCAAAGTCGGGGTGTTTCTTGTCAAAATCCTTCCATGCCGGGGAGTCCACTGGGTGGGTTAACTTTTCATCCTCTCTACCATGCTCTGCATGCCATCGCATCAATTTAGAAATTTTAGATGACATAAAAAGCCTCTTTAGCCTTGGCTTGAGTGGAAAATATCGCACATGCTTTACAACGACAAGCTTCCCATGATTCGAAACACTTCGCGAATTACTCTGATGATTCTGACCAACCCCATCGTCCTTCCACCTTGAAGTTTTACACACAATACACGTATCGAGGTCGGCATTCTCATTTCTAAACAACATACAATTGTTTGGGCATGCATCGAAAGTCTCATATGTGAAGCCTAAGTTTTCAGTTAACTTGCGAGCATGGTAGTAGGACTCAACTAGCTTTGCACCGAATGGGAGCACTTTGTGCAATAGCTGGAGCAGCATGTCGAAGGACGTGTCCGTCCACTGATTCAAAGCCTTCAAGTGTAACAACTCGACAATAAAAGATAATTTACTGAAATTCGTACATCCAGGATACAATTCGGTCTGCGCATCATCCATAATTTCAAAATACCTTAATGCTTCTTCATTTGCACCCGAGCGAGGATTACTCCCACCCACCCTATCAGTCTCACAGCAACTGTCTTCGGGTGCTAACCCGCATGCAATATCATTTAGCATCACGATCATCGGATCAACTGTCGTAACATCGACCTCCATCTCAACTCTTTCCTCTCTGCAATAAGGAACATAATCTTCCCCATGTCTAGTCCAATTCTAGTAATTCTTCAAAAACCCATTTAGAATCAAATGCTCTCGTACAATATCTCGTGTGTAGTAATAACGGTTCGCACATTTTCTACAGGGACAACTGATGTGCTCACTATCAAATCCATTGGTGAAGGCAATGAACTGCTTAATCCCTCTATATATTCCGTAGACGTCCTATTTGGCAAATCAATCCAACTCTTATCCATGTCGCTAAGTATTTCTGTGAAAGTATGAATAACTTGCTAGGCAATGCACGGACAAATAACTTGCTAGGCAATGCACGGACAAATAAATTAAAAAAAATGAAGATTAGTTTAAAAGAAAAAAGAGTAAAAACTTCCACCGATTAGAGTCTACCTCACTAGCTTCACTTGACCTCCTGTGTTCTGAAAAAAGAGGGATTAAATTCAAAATTAAAATCAACAAAGAAAAGAGAATGAGTTTTTACAACATGAAAAGTTATCAATTAGTGGTATAATATAAGACATGGATTTAAAATGCAGAAACAACACTGTATTCTCAGTGACGCAGTCATTGCGTCGCTAATGCGTCGTAATAGTATGTTTAGTGACGCATTAGCGATGCATTGGGCATCGCAATATTTTTTTTTTCTTGTAGTGAGGGAAGCAGGACATACACATGAGTGGAGTAGGATATAGATACAAGTATCGTAAGTTTGAAACTCTAATGTTGATTCAAATTTGTACTCTGAAGTACACTTAAATCTTTTGAAGTGCAGATCAGAAGCTCCAGCCAAAGCAGTATAAATGTAATAAAATCATTAACTATCAAAAAAATAAGGCAACTACAGATCTTTCAATTTTTGGATATAATTACACATCAGCAGTTAAACCGGGCATATATATCTGCTGCTAATAAAACTCAAACTACTACTTAAATTTCATGAGAACATTTAATTGCATCAAATCAACTCTTACATTGTTATCATGAAAACTGGATACATGATTGTGGTAGTTTTGAATACTAAATGAAGTGAGACAACAACTTGCAATCATGGGAATACAACATTTCTGTTAGGAGGTAGAAGAGCATATATAACTGCCACATAAAAATGATTGGGTCAGCACAGTGAATAACTGAAAAAGCAAATTTTACAAGAAAAAGTATTTGATCTGCATCTAGAATCAGTCAATAAAATGAAAAATTAATCAAACAAAATGATGACATGGTACAGCTTGTGCTGCTATTATGCATCAAAATTCATCAGTTAGCAATCGCTTTTGCCTCACAAAGGTACAAAGCTCATTGGGGGTTGTAATATCAATTAATTACATACGACTTCATAAAAAGTATTGTATGTGACAAGAACCGTGGTGCAACTAATCTATTTGATCACGCATGCATGTTGAAGAATCACGAAGCAATAACCAATGTGATATCAAACAATGAAAATGGCAGGCATTGGAAAAAAGGATTTAAAAATCTATGTAAAATTATGATAAAATAATATTGTACAAGAATCATTTTATCACAGACTCACTCTTTGAGCTTAAACTTGGAAACTTTGCAACATTTTTTTAATTATCAGCAAGTAGCAACCACTGAGCAAGCCCTTGATTGACAACAAGTATAATGCTAATTAAATTAACGAGTATTGCAGTATTCATGGGGAATTCTCTCATAAAGTTATATGGATCAACCACAGTTTAAGGATCCTTGATGAAGGAATACAATCATAAATTAATCGAGTGACTGGAAGAATTCATAAATTCAATCATAAATTAATCGAGTGAGAGGAAGAATTCATAAAGCCATCTAGAAGTGGACAAAACCATACTTATCTTCACTAAGTTAATGCGTACTTTGTTTCTCAATATAATTTTAAATTAAGCACACACTCATCACGGCTTATCATGTGAAACGTACCAATCAATAGCTTCTTGGTTCTGGGAAATCATTAGAACATTATGACATATGCTAATTATGTGGATATTTACCAGGTAATAATAGCAACCAGTATATCATGCCTGCTTGTGGACTTAATAGGCTTCCTTGGTATGGTAGATTGCCTCTGGCTTTAATGTTTACGGATCTGTTGATTTATAGGAGAAGCCGATATTTTCCTACTGACCAAAATGGTGAGAACTGAAGTCTTATCGCATTGTCAATTGATTACTGATACTAAAACCAAAAACTAATTAATCTGAAAACAAAATTTCTTTCGGGTATTGAAAAACAACCTGAATTCCAGCACTCTCAGTACAGTAAACTACCAAAATCTTGCTATCTGAGGCAACGCAGCAGAATGCTTAAAAGAAAATGTGGAAATATAAGAACTAACCTCGGCCCACAACAAGTTGCAAGGGATGAAACCCTAGAATTACTCCAGCTCACTAATGATCCCTTGCACAATCTTCTCAGCAACAAAAGAAAACACGCAAATTTCAGCATAAACAACCCTTCAAAAACCAACACTCGAACAAAAAGAGAGAAACGAGATCCACCTTTCGAAAGTCCTGGGACTGGGCCGAGTCGAAGATCTGCCACACCTTGTCGAAATCCTGCCAGATCAACAGATCCCGACTGAGTTAAATCATGTTCCGGCGTTCGGGGGCTAACAGCGGAGAGGAGAAAAACAAACAAAATCTTCAGCGGAAAAGGGAGGCCCTCGAAAAACACTAACAAAATCTTCTAAAAGGAGAGCAATAAAACCATAACAGGGAAAGGGAGCTTACCGGATTTGTTTTTGCTTCTATGCGGTGGAGTTTTAAAGGTGGCGGGGGAGGGTTCCGGCGTTCGGGGTTGACGGCGGAGAGGAGCTCGCGGGGGTCGACGGAGCTCACGGGGGTCGACGGAGCTCGCGGGGGTTGCGGCGTGGGAGCGAGGGTTTCAGGAAGAAGATTAGGGCATCGACGGAATCCAGACGATTTAAAACAGTGGACAATCCCGATTTATTGCGAGTTTTCGCGACTACCTTTAGCGACCGCCTCAAGCGGTCGCTAGGCATCGACGGAATCCAGACGATTTAAAACAGTGGACAATCCCGATTTATTGCGAGTTTTTGCGACTACCTTTAGCGACCGCCTCAAGCGGTCGCTAAAGATGGCTTCTGCGACTGCCCCTGGGCGGTCGCTCGATTTTTTCTGCGCCAAAACCCCAGCCTCTAGTAGTGTCTCATCTCATTAGGTAGTGTTTGATAGGAAAAATATTATCCATGGATAAGTGTACGGGATAGAGTTTATCCCCTGGCTATCCCTAGGGATATCCCTTGGCTATCCCATTGATCATATCAAATGCAAAAAGGTAATCCATAGGATAACATTTTTTTACTCTTATTTGGAGGAATAACCAGCTATTCCTGCATTCTCTAGGGAATAAATTGAGGGGATATCCCATGATTAACCATGGATTATCCCTTTGGTTAACTTTATTCTCTGCTATCCCTTATGTTATGGCTTTTGGGAATAAGAGGGGATATCCCCTCCCCTCTTATCTCCTATTTCAAACACTACCTTAGGGAGTTTGGTATGGAAGAGTGTAGTATGTGATTCCTACGTAAAATGTAAGGTCTTTGAACTCCTTTTTCGTCAACTTTGATAACTTAAGTGATAGTGATCATGTAGTAAGACTAGTTAAATTGTATCTTATCCAACTTACCTCTCCTCTATTGTGCCCTTTATTGAGTTGGTAACGTTAAAAGTATCGTAAAGCCTTTTCTTTTCTTTTTGGGTTGGCATTTTTGTACATCTAATAATTCATCCAGTAGTTTGGATACAAAGAAGGTAGAGGGCGGCTCAACCACCGCACAAAAAATTCCAAACCTCGTCATGGCCAAAATGACTTCATGTAGACTTCCCTGCATGCCTCCTACCTATCAAATGCATGGACTCGGCCAAAATAATTTCATAATTGTGCCCTTCAGTGAGCTGGTGCGCCACTAAAAGAAAGAGGGGCCTGCTCTTAGATGGTTCTAAAAGGCTAACTAATTACGTCTTTAAGGTAGTGTTTGAAAATAGCTGGAAATAAAGTTAACCAAAGGGATAATCCATGGTTAACCATGGGTTATCCCCTCAATTTATTCCCTAGAAAATGAAGGAATAGCTGGTTATCCCTCCAAATAAGAGTAAAAAAATGTTATCCTATGGATTTACCTTTTTGCATTTGATATGATCAATGGAATAGCCAAGGGATATCCCTAGGGATAGCCAGGGGATAAACTCTATCCCGTACACTTATCCATGGATAATATTTTTTCTATCAAACACTACCTAAGAATCTTTTAGGATAAGCTTACAAATCTTTGGATTGTCGTATATTTGGATGTCCTTTTAGGTAGTGTTTGATAGAAAAAATATTATCCATGGATAAGTGTACGGGATAGAGTTTATCCTCTGGCTATCCCTAGGGATATCCCTTGGCTATCCCATTGATCATATCAAATGAAAAAAGGTAAATTCATAGGATAACATTTTTTTACTCTTATTTGGAGGGATAACCAGCTATTCCTGCATTTTCTAGGGAATAAATTGAGGGGATAACACATGGTTAACCATGGATTATCCCTTTGGTTAACTTTATTTCCAGCTATCCCTTATAGTTATGGATTTTGGGAATAAGATGGGATATCCAGGGGGATATCTCCTCTTATTCCCTTTTTAAACACTACCTTAGGGTGTTGGGAGCACGTTATAAGTTTTAATTATGTTTGGCTTTGCAAGCATGTGCATCAACTGTTGAGTTGGTTGGTTCATTAATGGAGATTATGAGCCTTTGTTCTCCTCGGAGGCAAGAATGTCCCAGCTTTATAATTAATTTCTCTGCTGGCTTCCCCCAATGAAGGCTATACGTCCTTGAGGTAGTTGTTTCCAGTTGTTTCAAACGTAGAAAACCTCAGTGAGTGCTTTGAGAATCATGCGTGAGGTTCTCTGGTTCATCCGCTTTGCTTTGCTTTAAGATTAGTGCTCTGGCTATCTTCCTCCTTGATCTCTGGCGATCTTCGTCGTCTGGGTGCACGTCTTTCCTTCGGCTATCGTCCTTCCTTCCTCCATCTCCCCATGTCTCCTGATTCGGCTGAGGAGGTTCGGATTCACCGGAGATTTGCTCAGGATTCCGGTTTCAAATGGGTGTCTTCGTCTCCCTCTCCGTCAGAGGTGGTATTACTGGAGTCCATTTTCTCGGACGTTGTTCAGGTCTCGGTTCCTATGCTGGAAGAGGAGGCGGCAGGGTGGCAGTAGTTCGCTGTTATGGCCCATTCTTTCTCTAGATGGGTGCCGGCTGAAGCCTACATCCGGGAGTTCAGGCAAGCCGGGATCTCTAGTGTCATCGTCTCAGTTTCCCTGGCGTTCTGCTGCCACTTATTCCGTTTTGAAGATCCAAAGGCAGTTGATTTGGTCCTCAATCGGCCGTGGGTGATCAATGGTCAGATTATCGGAACTGAAGCCTGGCGTCAGAATTCTTTCCGGCCGAGCAGTCCATCTCCTCTGCGTTGGTCTGGATGAGGATGCCTAGCCTCCCAATAGAGTTCTGGAAGGAGGAAATCCTCAGGTCCATCTCGGAGCAAGCTGGGTCCTTCTGCTGTGCGGATGCTGCGACGGCGTCAAGGACCAGGGGAGGGTATGCTAGGGTGTGGTCCGTGTTAACCTTTGCCGCCCCCTCCGTCCAGGGACTAGGGTTCAGGGGTTGTGAGGACCTTTCTGGCAGCCATTCGTCTACGAATCCTTGGAAGGCTTCTGCCCAAAATGTGGGTCTTTGCATTTGGAGGGTCCCTGTGTGCCTGAGGCCATGGCCGAATCGGAGGTCTCTGATAGCAGCTTCATCTTCGGGCCGTGGTTGGCTGCAGTCCGTAACGGAGGCGTGTTGAGGATCCCCTGCTTCAGTCAAAGCCTACTGCCTCTGCTCCCAGCTCTGCTCCTCTGCCTGGTTCAGCGAAGTCGAGTTAGAAGGATGGTTGGAAGACCCCGTCGAAGGTGGGATGAAGACGGCCGCCTGGGTCAGTGAACATTGCTTCAGTAAGCTGTGAGCCGGGAGGGAAGAAGGTAAGCCCTGTTTCAGCCTCTGAGGCAGTGCCGATTCCCTTGGTGGCTAATGTTTCAAATGTCATAGTTAATAGGAAGCAGATGCTGGCTAAGGGAGGGAAGAAGAATTCTCAGTCACTGGTGGCCGTGCCGGTTTTCCAGCAGCGTGCCGTTTCTAAAGAGTCAGTTAAAGGAAAGCTTAAGGTGGATCACAGTGGATTCTCTGAATCAGTTTCTGTCCAATCCCTAGTTTCAGCCAACCCTTTTGCATCCTTGGCTTTGGCTCCTTCAGTTGATGGCCAGGTGGAAAATAGGGTAATGGGTTCGGGGCCTCTCAAGCGGGCATGTCCTGTTAAGTGTATGCCCCCCAGATCTATCTCTAAATCGGATAAGAAAAAAGGGAAAGGCAAGGGTAATATGGCTAAATGCAGAGTGGATATCATTCCTTGCCTACAAAACTTGCCCCAGTCTCTTTGCTGCTTGGAATCGAATCAGGAGGTGCAGCGGATTAACCCTGATAGGCCTGCAGACCAGGTGGGTCAGGGTACTGCTGTAAATCTTATGGGCCTAGGTTCATGTCCCATTGATGCAGATTCAGATGTCCTGCAGGACTGCTCTCTTCAGACTGCTGATAGTGTGATGGTAGAGGACCAGGAGGTGGTCCTAGCTATTTCCAGTTAATCTATGAAGATTTTAATTTGGAATGTTAGAGGCGCTAATAAGCCCTCTTTCCGTTCCTCCTTTGGTAGATTGATTCAGATAAATAATTTTGATATATGTGTCCTTTTAGAAACCAGACTGTCAGGAGATAGTTTGGTGCAGTTTCAGAGGCAAATTGCCCGGTCCTGGTCTTCATATGCGATGGAGGCTGTGGGGCAGTCTTGAGGTATTTTGGCTATTTGGCGTGACTCTGTCGTCACGATTGATGCTTTCCAAGTAATCAGCAGATAGGTCTTGCTGTCTCAGAAGGGACTTCTGACCCCTGGATCATATCGGCAGTCTACGCAAGTACGGACTACCGTGAGTGTCGGGCTCTTTGGTCCGATTTGACTTCCCTCCTAGCTCAAGGGATTCCTTCCATTATTGCTGGTGACTTCAACTGCATTACTGATGCCAGTGAGAAGAGAGGGGGTAGGCCAGTCACCAATTCTACTGATATTATTGAATTTAGATCATTCATTGGAACTACGGGGCTGATGGATTTGGGGTATTCGGGGCCCTAATTTACTTGGTGCAATAACCGACAGGGGACAGCTTGTGTCTGGGAGAGAATTGATAGAGCTTTGGCTACAGCTCAGTGGCTCCAAAAATACCCTGCTGTCACTGTTACTCACCTTCCTAGGATTGCCTCGGATCATTGTCCTATTCTGATTTCCTTGGAGGATGATCTTCATCTGAGGAAACAGTTTAGATTTGAACGGTTCTGGATGGTCCACTCTACTGCTTGGGCTATCATTTCCCAGATCTGGCACCTTCCTATCAGGGGTAATGCAGCCTATCGGATTTCCCGCCGTCTTATTTTGGCCAGTCGCAGACTTTCCAGATGGAATAGACTGGAGGTTGGGAATCTGGTTAGGCAAGTGGAGAAGGCTGAATCTATTATTTATGCCATTCAGTCGAAGGAGGACCAGGACGGTTTTCTATTGGACTCTGATCTCTCCTTGTTGCGAGAGAATCTTCTTGTCATCACTCCCTTCTTCGACAGCAAGAGTTATATTGGAGGCAGTGATCCAGGGTTCAGTGGATCCGTGAAGGGGATCGTAATACCAGATTCTTCCACCAGGCTACACTGAAGCGGCGGGCAGCCAACAGAATCCGGCGGTTAGTGGATGCTGAGGGGAATTATCAGGAGGATATTCATCACATTTTCTCAGCTTCTTCATTTCTTTAATCCAGATGGTCTGAAGCTTTTGGTGATGGGGTTCCGGTTACTCAGGTTTCTGATACCAGGAAGGTATCCTCTTTGGATAATGCCTTGCTTGTCAGGCCTATTTGTGCGGAGGAGGTTCGTCAGGCTCTTTGGGAGCTTGGTCCGGATAAGGCTCCTGGGCCGGACGGGTTCCCGCCCTTCTTTTTCCATCATTATTGGGATATCGTTGGGCAGGATGGTTCAGGCTATCCAAAATGTTTTCCAATCTAAGCATATTCCTGAGGATTGGAATCGTACACTTATTACTCTTGTGCTCAAACGCTCGGATGCTTCTCTCTACAGCACTTTAGACCGATTAGCCTATGTACTACTATGTACAAGGTTTGTGCCCGTCCTAGCTTCTCGCCTCCGTGCTGTGATCCCCCGTATTATTTCTGAGGAACAAGGGGCGTTTATCAGAGGGCGGTCTATCTCGGATATCCTTATCACTCAGGAGTTTATGCATGATCTTCATAGAGCCCCTGCGAGACGGTGTCTTATGGCCATTAAGCTTGATATGGAGAGGGCTTATGATAGACTGAGCTGGAACTTCTTGTATCATTCTCTTCAGGAGTTTGGTTTTGATGAGAGCTTTACTGAATGGGTTATGGCTTGCATCCAGAGGCCTTCCTTTTCCTTGATCATCAATGGGAGCCCGACTGAGTTTTTCATTCTTCGGTTGGATTACGTCAGGGATGCCCTTTATCTCCCCTTCTGTTCATCTTGGCTGCGGATGATCTCTCTCGAGCTCTCCATCAGGCTCAGTACAATCAGAGGATTGTCCCTTTTAGCGTGGGGGATGCGGGTCTTTATCTCTCATCTTTTGTTTGCTGATGATTGTATCCTTCTGGGCAGGCCTCTACTGAAAATGCGGCTTCCTTTGATTCCATTATTCAGCGCTATTGTCAGGCTTCGGGCCAGAAGGTCAACCTTCAAAAGTCTTCTATCTGCTTTAGCCCGAAGACTCCCAGACCCACCAGTGAAGCTATCATTAATCGGTTGGGTATCACTACTCAGACTGATCGATTTATGTATCTGGGATCCCCATGACTGGCAGACGTCCTTGCTGCTCCGATTTTGTGGACTAGAGAGGCGGGTCCGTCAGCGTATCGAGGGTTGGCATGTCACTGATCTATCTATGATGGCTCGGATCACCATTATTCGGTCGGTTCTTTCTTCCCTTTCGCTCTATATGTTGTCGAATACGGCCATCCCGACTACTTGCTTGAGGAGGATTGAGAGATGGTTTAGAGATTTTTTATGGGCTTCTATGCAAGACGGGCAGGGTATTCATCTTCTATCTTGGGACATGATCTGTATGCCTATTCATGAAGGGGGTCTCGGGATCCAATCCTTGTTGGTTAGGCGTCAAGCTCTATTGGCCAGACATGCTTCTCGCTTCCTTCTGGAGCCGCACTGTCTCTGGAGCTCGGTCATGCGTGCAAGATACGGTGATTGGAAGCCAGGAGAGTTCATTTCGCCGCCCAGGGGAAGTTCCTCCTTTTGGAAGGAGGTGTGCCAGGTTGGCGACTCTATTAGGAAGAATATCTCTTGGATGGTTGGTGATGGTCACTCTATTGATGCCATTCAGGATCATGGATTTCTGAGCTTCCTCTGTCTCGGTGGCCCTCATTTATTAGCACTGATATTCCCACTGATACGAGGGTTAAGGATTTGATCTCATTAGACCCCCCCTCCTGGAATACCCCCATGGTGACTAGTCTATTTGATGAGGAACTCTCTCAGCGGATTCTATCGATTCCTCTTATCTCTTGTCCCTCTGCTGATGTGAGGCTATGGCAGAGATCCTCCCTCTCTAGGGCCCCTCTCAGGGATCTTGTTAAGATCTTTAGGCCTCAGGCTCAAGAAACGAAGGATGCTGCATGGATATGGATGCTTCCCACTCTTCCTAGGGTTCAGCTTTTTATCTGGAAGCTTCTTTGGGACTGCCTCCAACAAGTGCTCTGCTCTCCCGTAGGGGCCTGTCTATCCAGCCGACCTGTCCCTTGTGTGGTATGGAGGATGAGACTACAGATCATGCTATATTCAAATGCCCTAGAGCTAGATAGATTTGGCATTTGATGGGCTATGAGTATAGGTGGATGTCTACGGTTCTCCTCGTCCTATCTTTCTACAGGATCTCTGGATGGCTCCTAAGCACATTCGTGGTCTCTGGGTGGTCACGGCATACCAGATATGGCTATCGAGGAATCATATTATTTTCTCGAAGGACTGTATTTCTTCACATCAGCTTATGAGGAAAATTAGATCTTTGTCCGCGGATTGTGCCCATGCTCTTCATTCTGTTGGTTTTGACACCTCTGGCCTCTGGGGTTCCCCTACTGCTTCGGCAGCGAATCATCGTACGATATTCATTTCCTGGGAGCCCCCCCTCCAGGGTTTGTCAAAATCAACTTTGATGGGAGTGTTCATGGCAGACTAGCTGGTTCGGCCTTCATCATTCGCGGTCCACAGGGCAATATGCTTGCGGCTGGCGGATTTGGTTCCCTGGACTCCTCTGTCCCCATGTCCGAACTTTACGCTGCATGGGCTAGTATTTCTTATGCTTTTCAGACTCTTCGAGCTCAGAGGATTGTCATCGAGGGAGACTCTATGATTGTCATACAGTGGATGCGGAAAGATAGTGCTCCTGATGTATCCACCAATCCGATCTTGAGAGATATTTGGACCATGCTTCAGGAGGTGAAAACTGCCCAGATTCGTCATGTATTCTGTGAAGCCAACACAGCAGCTGACTGGGCAGCGACGGCCGTGGCTCAGCATGTAGGATATAGGATATGGACGATGGGTGAACCATGTCCCCCTGTGTGTTACAAATTTTGCATTCCGATGTATTTGGGCTGACCCACACTAGACTAGTGTGATCGCCCGTCTTTATCAAAAAAAAAAAAAAAAAAAAAACGAAGGGCTATATATAGACTTGTGCAAATTAAGGATGTGACCATATGCATGGCTTTCTTTACATAGGCAAGGATTACAAGTAAGTTGTTTTATGATCATTGACTTGGCTTTACATTGCTCTTGGACCTTCAGCCTTGTTTGCTGGACCACCTACTGAGGAGACCACTAAATCATTTATCCTCTCGCTGAGATAAAATGCCTAGTTATACTGCTAAATGTAATTTTTGGCATTTGCTGGAAGATTGATAGATATTTTGAATATAAACAGACGATGAGAGGGACACTAGCATGCGTGTTGAGTTGATTTAAAAATATTTTTAAAATCAAATCAATTTGAATTGATACCATAATCAAACCAATTGTTCTAATAAATTAAACCATAAAATTTGGTTTGGTTTACCAATTTACACATGCACATGCACGCGCGTGCGCATATACATATATATATATATACACTTTTAATAACTATAAAATTTACTTTATATGATCAAATAGCAATTTATTATAATGAATAAAAGCATAGCTTCATATAACACATCTACTCATACATAATGAAAAAGAACATAGCTTTCACATAATACAATTATTCATACATAACTGTAATAACTTAAATTTAATTATAGTACAAATGAAAAACACACACACACACACACACACACACACACACACACGTGTGTATATATATATATATATTATATGGTTCAATTTGGTTTGCAACAGTTTCTTAAACTCTAAACTGTATCAATATTTTTTTGTTTCAAAAATTTTTAAACCAAAACTAAATCGAGAGACCAACAAACGAATTTACATCAAATTAAAATTACGTTTTGAATCAATTTTTGCAGTTTGGTTAGTTTTCTTCACACCTTGTCCTTAGCTATATTGAATCTTTCAGGAAAGAAGATGCATTTGGAATGATATGCCTTGAAATCATTGGGTGTGGTTTAAGTCTTCCAATGTCTAGTATGGAATGAGATCTGCTGCTTGGTGAGCTTCGCTATTCAAATTTGATGGATGATCACTTTTGAGTATGGATTAATGACATCCTTCTTTGCACGACAACTGAATACAATCTCAAAGTTTGCTTTGCATCGCATGATGCCTCGGTGGAAAACTTTTATTTTCTATTTGAACTCAGCTTCAGCAACACCTCATTAAGTTGGTATGCTTTAGCTAAATCGATCTATAAACAGGAAATGCAATTCTTCTGAAAGGTAATTAGAAGAAGTAAAAAATCTTGAAAAATTAAGTATTTGCGGATCTTTCTGGCTACCTTAACCTTCAGTTACAGTTAAAATGGAGGCTTGAAATTATTTCTTTTAGTTCCTCACATACTATCCTTTGAAGTTTAAAATAAATTGTCTAAGACTCAAGGAGGAAATTTGCAAACTCTTGTTCTATACCAAAATTTTAAGATTCAAATATATGCTTGGGAATTCAAGTTCCTTGATCCTCAATAGAGAGCAATTAATGGTTTGGAGAAACTCATGACTGATATTCCTTCCATCATTGTGTTATCAATGGTTGATTAAATTAAATAATTGAGGCACACTTTCTAAACCATCCTGAGAATTTTTGAGTTGAGCCACCTCGTCTCTGCGCTTTTAGCCCTTTAAAACACTCTTTCACCACTCTATTCTTATTCTGTCTCCTTGAATCAAAATGATGCAAATTGTTTGTCCAATCATGATCTCTATAAAGCATAGTCTTCATGGCACCTCTAGTGGTACACTTGAGCATAAGTAGAGATATTTTGTATGGATAAAATTTGCTTATATTTAAACACTTTTACGCACCTGAAGATGCTAACTTGGCTCTTTGTGTAAAAATATAGAGACAAATTAGAAGGCAAGGGAAACCAGCGGAGAGGATTAGCCATGTTGATGGCTATAGCTTGCATTGATTTGGCTTTGATCATCTATTGAGATTTTGTTTAAATAAACTAAGTAGATGTTTGTGGATATATTTAAGGAATAGTCACGGACTCTTCCGCGGCAATTCTCGCTTCAGAAGCTGAAGCGACGTGATCACTACAAGAAAATGTCAAAATAGTGACAAAAATTAGTGATGAAAATTTTCGTCACTAAATTGTGACGGTTTAGTAACAAAATAGTGACAAAAATTAAAATCAATGACGGATTAGTTTTTTCGTCACTAAACTGTCACTAAATTAGTGACGGACTATTACATCCGTCACTAAATTAGTGATGGACTATTACATCCGTCACTAATCCATAACAAATTAGTGACAGAAGAGCAATCCGTCACTAACTTGGTGATGGATTGCTTTTTCGTCACTAATCCGTCACAAATTAGTGATGAAAAATAATCGTCACTAATTAGTGACGAATTATTTCCATCACTAATCCATCAAAATTAGTGATGGATGGGAAATCCATCACTAATTTAGTGACGGATTGCTCTTCCATCACTAACCATAATAATTAGTGACGAAAGAGCAATCCGTCACTAAATTAGTGACGGATATTTCTTCCATCACTAATCCATCACTAATTTAGTGACGGATTGGGCAATCCGTCACTAATTTTGTGACGGATGAGGCAATCCGTCACGACTAATGATGGATTACTTTTTCGTCACTAATTCATCAAAAATTAGTGATGGAAAACAATCATCACTAATTAGTGACGAATTATTTTCCATCACTAATCCATCAAAATTAGTGATGGATGAGAAATCCATCACTAAATTAGTGACGGATTATCCTTTCGTCACTAATTCATCACTAATTAGTGACGAAAGAGCAATCCATCACTAAATTAGTGATGAATTGTTTCATCCATCACTAATTTAGTGACGGATTGACTTTCCATCACTAATTTAGTGACAAATTATTCTATTCATCATTAATTTAGTGATGAAAGAGTAATTCGTCACTAATTTAGCGACCAATTTCTTCTTTCGTCACTAATTAGTGTTAACCTTTCGACCCGTCTTCCTGTGACGCCATCTCCTCAAACCTCGTCGCCATCGACTCTGCCTCCGCTTCCTCTCCACCTCCGTCGCCGAGCCCGAGACCCCCAAGCTAGCCCCCGACCCCGCCCGCGCCCGCGTCTATGGCATCGCCTCCCGCATCAAGTACCTCGTCGACACCCCCGAGAACATCTGGGCTGCCTCGACGAGTCAATGCTCCTCGAGGCCTCCGGCCGCTATCTTCGCGCCAAGACCGTCCACGGCCTCGTCACCGCTGGCGGCGGCTCCGTCGATCCCGACGCCCTCGCCAAATTTCCTCTCCTCCGCCACCAGTGGCAGATCGTCGAGAGCTTCAAGGCCCAGATCTCCAGCGGAGCCGCGAGCGCCTGATGGACCGGGGGCTCACAGTCGCCGCCTACGCCGATGCCCTCGCCGCCGCTGCCATCATCGACGATCTCGATCCCAAACAGGTGCTTGGGATTTTCCTCGACTCCAGGTGATCGTGGATCTCGCAGAAGCTCGCTGGTGCATTCGTCGATTCTGATGAATCTTCTTCTTCTTCTGTTCTCTGTGATGCGGTCAGAACCATTAGGGCTAGTCTAGGGCAAGTCGGGGAACTCTTCGTTTTTGCGTTGAATGAGATGCCGCTGTTCTACAAGACCGTTCTTGGTCGCCCCCCGGGACGCAGCTCTTTGGAGCGATTCCGAATCCGGAGGAGGAGGTGAAGCTGTGGAAGTCGCACAGGGAGAAATTGGAGTCAGTGATGGTTTTGCTCGAGACGGGGTTTATCTCCCAGACCTGTTCCTCGTGGTTGAAGAGCTGCTGCAACGAGATATTCGGAGAATTGGCCAATGGAAAGCATCTCGTGGATGCATTCGGAACTGGAGAAGGCCTTGGGTCTGCTGAGAAGCTGGTGCGGGAAGCTCTTGGTGGTCGGGAGGGGCTGGAGGAGAGCTTGGAGCAGTGGCTGAGGAGCGTCTTTGGCTCTGAAATTGAGTCACCATGGAACCAGATTCGTGGGATCGTTTTGAAAGATGGAAAGGACATCCTGGAAGATAGTTTGGAAGCGGCATTCCTGAAGAGGATGAAGGATATCATTCATTCAGAGTTTGAGAACTTGAACAGAGATATCAACATGAGAAATTCGATCGAGGCTATAGTGGCGGTCACTGGTTCTAGAGAGGAGAATGATTTCCAATCATACTTGAAAAAGCCTTATGTTGGTGGTGGGGTTTGGTTTTCAGAGCTCAGCCAAAAGAAAGCAGGAATTTATTATAACTTTAAACCAAGTGCTGATGAGAATGTTTCCAGAGCTGTCTCAATGCATATTTTGTTAGACCTACATTTTATTGCTGACATTCTATCTGGGGGCAAAGATTCTACCTCCAGGAATCCTGAAACGAAAGAGGAGTCATCAAAAATTATGATGCAAAAGCCTCGTTGATGTAGAACGGAATCTTTATCTATCTCAGCTTTGTGTCATGGTGGTAACTTTTTCCAGGTACAACCTCGACAACACCGTGGATGGGTTCTACATAGCCCCAGCTTTCATGGACAAGCTTGTGGTGCACATCACCAAGAACTTCATGAGCTTGCCAAACATTAAGGTATTACCACCAAACTGGTGTTTTCCGCTTTCAGGTTCTTTGTTGTTCCTCGTTTTTGTTGGTAGTTGATGGTTGGACCTCAATGTTTTTTTTTTGATGGCTTTAACAGATTCCCCTCATTTTGGGTATTTGGGGAGGCAAGAGTCAAGGGAATCATTCCAATGTGAACTCGTGTTTGCCAAGATGGGAATCAAGTGAGTATATATATATATATATATATATATATATATTTTGGGTCCCTACTTATGTTTTGCCTTTGCGCATGATAAGTGATCAGCAGTGGTTTTTCATCCATCTTATGTCTCAGCCTGTAGGATTACTCTTTTTTATGAATTGGTAGTGTGTTTCAGTGATTCTATTCTAAGTTATGAGCCACAAGAAATTAATATTTTATTTCCTGTTCTGGATCTCTTTTCTAGCTATTGATCTCATTATTTGTTTCTGGACTTCAGTTTTAATGATTGTTACCCAGTTGAAATTTGGAGAGATTCATTTCGTAAATATATTAAACTAATTACAGAGATCAATCAACCAGGCACTTGATTTAGTCCTGATGTTAACGCTGGTAGAAACTCTGTTTTGCATCTACGGTATCTTCACATGATATAGTAACACTGAACAAGATCTACCATTATTCTCTTTAAGTTCATTGGTGTGTTAGATTCCAGTTCCCTGTAGCATCTCTGTGTTGCCTTTCCTCTTTATCAAATTGCTCTTCGATCAGTATGATTTTATCATCTGGTCCTACACCGTATTATCCATTTTAACTTATATCCTAGCACAGAGAAGAATCTGTAAACCATGTAGGGATCTCTTTCTATCTAGCAGAAAAAATCCGTTCCTGATCCAGGATGCTGGTTTCTTTTATTATTGCCTGACCTGTGTCAAGTCAATGCTTGGAATCCTATTAAATTATTCGCTCTGATTCCCGTTTCCTCTCTCTTTTTTCCTTTTTAGTTTAACTTTTTTTTTTTTTTGTGGATTTCACAGTTATGAGCCCTACCTCTGGGAAAATGAGAAGCAATCATATAAGCGATATGCAGTCCTATTCGGGTACTTGGTTCAGCTTAATTGCATGTACACTGACACTGTACAAAAGTTGCCCACGAAATCAAATACAGGCTCAACATAATGAGATGCTCTACGGTTCCAAGATTCAATACCTTCCAATCAGGTTGACACTATTCTGTCATTCCTGCTATATATTCTGAAGTATATTAGTAGTATCTCTTGGATATATTGCCTAATATAAAACCCAACTCTACATCAAGACAATGTAGTACTTAATTAATTTTCATTTTGCTTTGCTTGCATCTGGTATTTTCATGACTAGATGGTCAGACAAATATAGTTTTTGGTGTTTTAAAATTTGTCCAAGTTAGATGGGTGGTCCATTTGATCTGTTACTTGTAAATTTACATAGGCTGGGTGTGGCCCAAACCCTTATTTTCCTTTTCTTTTCTTTCCTTCTTTATTTTTTTGATAAAACTGTTCTGAGTGGAGCCATTTCAGTTTGGCTACTTTAATGTTTCCAGTTCATCAGTTCAATGACTCGGGTTATGCATCCTTTGTTCTTTTTTTTTTTTTCTCTTCTCTTCTCTTTTTCTTTTTTCTTTTTCTTCTTTTAAATCCCAATAGCTGGTGCCCCTATTTTCTTTTTTCTTCTCTCTTCTTGTACCACCTCCACCACTAAGAGCATCTCATCCCCAAGCCCATCTCCTTATACTTTGTCTGTGTTCTTGGAAGTTGGAAGACCACATCAAAAGCCATCCTGTTGAATTTTGACAAGTAGTCCCTGAGGACTGAGTGAGAAAACTTTGGCAAGGGAGAAAACCCATTCTGGTGTGAATGGGTGATTTTCGCAGAGAATACCTCAACGCTGGTGTAGGTCAATGGAAATTGATGAGAAGCCTTTGATGTCAGTGTAGATCTGGTCTGAAGTGGGTTTGTGGGTTTGATCTAGGGGAGAGAGAAGAGAGAAGTAAGAAGAAAGAGGGATGTAAGTGTTATGCAGAGAGGGAGAGTTGCGGAAGTGAAGATGAAAGTAGGTACAGGTTTATAAGGTGCAAAGGTGGGCTAGTCTGGTTAACCCATTGCTGACCTGTAACTAATCCTGTGACCCAACCATCAAATCAGGTCGGACCAAGTCACCAGGCTCAGTTCACTGATGTTATTTTCTCTGTAATGTATTTCTTTCTCCTGATCACAATCATAAGAACCACTCTTATATTGTCTCTATTCAGTTCAACAAATTCTCCATTGTACTGATTTGAATAGTTCTCTATGTTAGGTAATCCTGGTATGCTTCATGTTTCTAAGTAGAATCATGCAGCACATATTGGTAAACTGGAAGTGTCATGATTGAATCATTGAAGTTGTTATAAGAGACTTATTGTTCTGTTTTGGTTGGCTTTTACTTGTACACCATATATTACTTTGCTTTGAGTACATATGACTATTTGCTATATCAGAGGACATCCTTGCATCTGACTAGGTTAATGCATGGAGTATAACTTGATGTTTAGATGCATTGTTTAAGTGAAAAAGATAAAGTGTGCCATATGCTTTTCTTTTCAAGGGGCCTGATGTATTAAAATTTTGTCGATATGCTTTAGGTGGGAAAAAGAAACAACGCAAAGAACTGATTGCCATGAAGCGTCGCCAACGTATGATCAATCGTGGTGTTGATTTGGAGCAAATAAACTCTGTAAGGCTGATTTTTTTTTTTGCTTGTGTCTGTTTTAGTGTCATATTAATGATATGTGATTAGTTTCACACCTCAATTTGATTATGTAAACCATGTATACTTGGATTTATTTTATGAAAATCCTATATATGTTCCAATTTACTTCCAATATTTTATACACCACACATACATATATATGTATTGTTGTGTGATTGATGAAGCAAATGCTATTCCAATTTACTTCTAATATCTTATACAACACAGGCACATGTATATGTATTGTTGTGTGATTGGAGAAGCAAATGCTGTTTGTGTTTGTTTCTCCAGTAAACCACCAATCGATAAAGGAAATGATGGGTGCATATCAGCTACCAACTGATAAGATCCTTTATCAACAATTCATGCGTTATTTTTATTAATTAAATCTTTGAAGCATTACCAGTATCATTAATTTAATTTCACCAGTTCACCAACTCTTATGCTCTTTTTTTCCATAGCTCTCTCTCTCTCTCTTTATATCTCTACACACACAGAGAGAGAGAGAGAGAGAGAGAGAGAGAGAGAGAGAGAGAGCTATGGAAACACACACACACACCTTTTTCACATTGTCTCACTATCTGCTTGTTCCACAGGCTCTGAAAATTCAGACTGTTTATTAGCATGGAGCATGATGTTTTGAAATGAAACATATTAAAATGAACTCAGATGAAAAATAACTTGCCTTTTGGATTGCTGGTTTTTGCTAATGCAATCAAGATGTTCTTCGAAACAAAAAAAGAAAATTGCATGCTCAGGTTTCATACTTGACTGAAATAGTTGCATTTGGACAAAACTAGCTAAGGAGTGACAGGATTAACCTTGTTTTCTTGTTCCTAGTTTTGTTATTACATGCTCAAAATGGATTTCTCTACCTGGAAAGCTTTGGCCCAATTTTTAAATAATTTGCATCAGTTTCTTGAGAAGTGAACCAGCTGAGCCTCTGTGCCATAATAGAACATGTGGTTGATTGTATCAAAAATGCCAATTTCTTATGTTGCCTATATGGTTGTACAATTTACTAGTGTTTTCTTATCAACTGGATAATTCTGTAGTAAAGCTTACTGATGCTTTGTCTTAATTCTAGAAACTGAGGCAGATGGTCATAGATGAGGTTGACATGTTGTCATTCGAACCAATGCATTCTCGTGATTGTTCGCAGGTATGATTAGTTCATTTCTAATGCATTGCATGCAAAGTAGCATACTTCTTTTGGTGTATATTTAATCTACATAATATTATCATAATGGTGTTTGTCCATGCTTATGGAACTATCAATGACATAAGCAAATGTGTGATTATTCACTTTTACGAAACAATAAATGTCCATTGTATGACAATTCCATGGTTGTGTGATTGTTCATTACCGTTAGAAATGAAAATCTTGCTTAAATTAGTAAGCATATGCTGAAGGAAATCTGTATATTGTTAGAAATAACATATAAGGTAATCTACAGTTTGATCCTCTTTTTTATCCTTGATAGATCAAAGGTCATACAAACTGGCATATCTGCTGTTATTTCTTCGTGTGTATTGTATACGATTATATGTTATTACATAGCACAAGAAGAGTACTACTTCATATTGTCGAGTCTTTTGGCTTATCATGTAGTGCAAAATAAAAGCAAGGGTTCTTATTATCAGGTATGAACAATAACTGGGTAACTTCTCTATCCTTCCTTAGAACATTTCAACTTGATGTCCTTTGTATTGCCTTCTAGTAGTTGACAGATCAAATTTTTGTAGGATTTCTGTTGCTCAATGTGATTATTGTCCAGTGCATTCTGGCTTAAACTTTCAGCTACAATGGGTTTTATTTTGTATTTTTTCTTCAGGTGAAGCGTCTAGCATCAATTTATCACCTACGGATGTGACATCGGCAATGAAAAGCGCAGAAGATTGTCTTCATCTAAGCTTGGACATGATAGCCCAATATCTGGTGATGAAACTCTTTCAGCTCCTACATGTCTAGTGATACTTAATACGGAAGTGAGGATTGCTTCAGTAGCTGCAGGTGGACGTCACACACTAGCATTGTTCACTTCAGACTAGAGGGAGTTAGTAAATGGTGTTCAAAGGATTGCTTCAGATGTACATTTCTCAAGTGTAGAGTCCCTAAGGCAGCTGAAGATATCTTAATAATTTGATGTCTAATGTATAAAACATTAGTATTGTTGATGTATACAGATATATTTATCTTATTTTATGAAGTACATTTTTTATTCTTAAATTTAAATTTTCATTAGAATGCATTAAATATATTATAATTTAAAATAATTTTCAATTTATAAGAATAAAAATTTGATGAAATTTTATTAGGTTAATGATGGATTAGTGATGGATTTCTGATAGAAATAATAGTGATGGATTAGTGACGAAAATATTAGTGATTGATTAGTGATGGAACAATAACAAATGATTAATGGATTCTTTCGTCACTAATCCGTCATTAAATTATGATGGAATAGTGATGAAAATATTTATGACGGAATAGTGACGGAATAATGCGTGATGGATAGTCCATCACTAATCCGTCACAATTTAGTGACGGAAATATGTTCCGTCATAAATTTTTGATGAAATATTTCGTCACAAATCCATCACTATTATTTTGTGACGGACCTCTTTCCGTCACTAAATTTAGTGACGGCAAAAATGGTGATGATAAGATTTTCGTCACTAATCCGTCACTAAACCCAGTTTGTGATGGAATAGTGATGAAAATTTTTATCACTATTATACTATTTTCTTGTAGTGGATGCTTCATTTCAAAAAAAGAATTTTTATTCGTTTTCAAATATCTGCAATGGATATGTTACGAAGCGATGTGGCTCTCCGGGAATCAACGCTTCTATTGGCCCAGATGACAGCCCAAGAGGGGGGGGGTGAATTGAGTTCTTTAAAAATTTATCCCCTTTTAAAAAAAATTGTTTGCTTAAAATGAATGAAGGTAAATGCAATGCAAATATAAAGCACAATCAATGAGATAGAGAGAGATAGAAATAGAGACAATAGAAGCACGGCAAACACAAAGATTTTATAGTGGTTCGGTGTATCCAACACCTACGTCCACTCCCAAGATCCACTTGGGTTCACACTATAATCTCCTCGATTACAGCCGAGTTGTTTTACAAGCTCACAACCCAAACTTGTTGTTTTACCCGGGATCACAACGAACCCAGCCGGTTTTTCGGGCTAACCAGCACACAACCCTAAACTCAAGCTATTCTAGCTTGATCCGAGGTTAACAATCTCCACTAGTTTAATCCCCTTGATTGAACTAGGCACAAACAAGAAGAATATAGTTTTTCAAAGATACACAGCTCCTCAATGAGCAAATATTCAAGAATAAGAAAATAAGTTTAGAAAAGCCTGATTTAAGTTGTTTGGCTTTGAGCTTTTCTTCTTTTCCTCTTCTCTTCTTCTCCCTTTGGAATGATGAATCAAGCCTCAACTTTAATTCCTCACAGTTGTTGCAGTTGGGAAGATTGGAAATGGAAGAAACAGAGCTTTTTCTTCAATTTGGGAAATCCACCGATTTTTAATTTGAGATGCCTTGGATTCCTCTTTGAGCTTTTTGGAGTGGAAGGATTTGAGTTTGAAGGATTTTCTCTTGGATTTCAGGCTTAGAGTTTCTCGGATTTTGATTTGAAATATTTTCCTCTTTTTCTTTTCTTCTCCTTCTCTCTATTCTTTTTCCAAACGGGTGTTTTTCCTCCTTTTTATAGATTTTCTTCAATCCATTTTTGGGATGAAACTAGCAGTTGGAGTGTACCTGGAAACAAAATATATCCATTAGAAATTAGGTAAAATGGAAATATTACCGTTAGAGCTGATCTGGCATTTTAAATTTTCGTCTCAGTCAGGTTGGAGTCGGCTCCAACTTTTCAGGTGTCGGCTCCATATCGTTTTACCAAAAATAGAAATTTCCGAGTTCGTTGAGGAGTCGGCTCCGATAAAGTAAGTATCGGCTCGCCATCGTCAGGTGTCGGCTCCCAAAAACTGTAAGTGTCGACTCCAGGATGCTCAAAAAATCAACGTTCTGTCCCTGCATCGGAGTCGGCTCTAGACACTGTAATTGTCGACTCCGAAACTCTAGGTGTCGGCTCTGAAACTCTAGGTGTCGGCTCCGGATCGTATCAAAATCAGATTAAAATTTAATTATACATGGGGTCGGCTCCAGACTTTCTAGGTGTCGACTCCAAGCTCTGAAACTTTGAAATCTCTGATTTGTATTTGATTCAAAATTTTTCTTAATTCCTTTAAATTGATCAAATAAATTTAAGTCCTGAAATACTTATAAAATCCATTAGTAATCAAATAAATATACTCAATTCATTTATTAATCATCAAAATCAATAAATGGATCAACAATCTTCCCCTTTTTGATGATTATAAAAACATTGAGTATATGCATAGAATTCTTAAATTAAAAATTATCAAGGAAGTGATCTTTTCAAGTAAGCTCCCTCTGAATAAGGTAGCTCCCCCTATGAAGTTCAAATTATTCTTCCTCTTACTTTACATATTTGGTACTTAAGATTTCTTTATGCATAGTCAAATCAATTTGATTAATAATCCACATCAATTAAATAACTCAATATATTAATTAATTAACTTCATTAATGTTTTCATATTAATCAATTAATTCAACATAACTTTCTCCCCATTAATGCAATTAACAATATAACTTTCTCCCTCTTAATGCATATACAACATAATTCTCTTCCCTTTTTTGTAATCAACAAAAAGGTAAAGAATATTTCACAATGCATCAAAAGATAACTTTCATTGCATCAAAAGATAATTTTCATTGCATCAAAAGATAATTTCATTTCAACAAAAGTCAAGTATTACATCAAAATACTCATTCATCAAAATATATCCTTCATTACATCAACATGTAAATTACATTTCATCAAAAGTTCTTACATCATAAACTTCATTACATCAAAATGTAAATTACATTTCATCAAAATTACATTAAGATATCAACATTAAACATTCATTACATCAAAAGTTCTTCCTCACTATTCTTGTTAAATGATCTACAATATTTTTCATTCCATCACATTGAAGTTTAACATAGTCTTTAAGTCTCTCATCAACAAATGTGCAAGCTGTTGAGATTTTATCTTGAAGCTCGGCGTTGCACCTTGAATAAGTTTCACTATCTCCACAAATCTCTTTAAGTTCTTCAAAGATATTCTTTAAATCACCACTTAAAGATTCTGCAGAGGAGTTGAGAGTTGATTCAATTTTTGTAATCCGATCATCAAGTGAATAAAGTGATTTTTTATATTCATGAATTGACTGTCAAACTCATCCTTCTGAGCAGCAAACAAACTTTTTAATTGCTCCATTTGAAGGTCTGAGAATCCAGCAGACGAAGTGGATGGTTGATCATTAACATGTGTAGGTGCAGGAGCAGGAATGAGACTCCTAGGCTGTGAAGAAGGAACCCTAACTGATGGTCCAGCCTCGCAAGGCTCAGAAACTCTCGGCACAGGGGCTCTCTCATCAAGGTGTCCTTTCCTATCCCACTGTCCATTCACTTTAGCAAAACCCATCCGATGCAATGTTGCCAAACTATAGTAGTCGGTATGCCTCAGGTTCTTAGATGGTTCATTCTCTTGAATTACAACCCCTTGGCTCTGAATACCATAGTAAGCACCATGCCATACGGTAGGGATGATCTTCTCTTCCCTCCAGCTTCCGCCATATAAAAATCATCATAGCTGCTAGGTTGATTGGCTGTCCAGTCAAAACACTATCCATAATAACAATGTCTCGCTCCGAGACATACTCAAACCGACCAGTCTTCGGAAACAAGATCCTACTGCAAATGTTGTGTAATAATCTCAATTCCAAGGTAATTGATTAGCTCTTATCTCCTCAAACTCTGTCACTTCCCTTCCTAACATCCTTGAAAGAGCCGCTGACCTATCACTGTGCATGTCAGCTGCTAAACCGGTAATTGGGATGCTAAGGAGGTTTCCAAGCTTTTGAAAGGTTAGGTGAATCCTCTTATTTCTTACTGAGCTAACTAAACCGCCATCACCTCTAGCCAAATTAAAATAAAATTCTTTTACTAAGGCTGGATAAGTGGGAACGTCTAGAGAACAGAGCTTATCCCAGCCCATTTCCTTTAATTGTCTACCGATTGAAAAACCCTCGGTTTCAAACATATCAAAATCAATCTTTCTCCCCATTGTGATAACCCTCCGGCTAAGGTATCTACCTGAGTGGAAGAAGTGTTGGGGTTGTCTGAATCCATGGACGAATCACTGCTTGGAGTCGGCTCACGAACGGGACGACGCGCGACCATTTTCCCATGGTCACCGGTGCTCCAATCACTGATTCCCTCCTTTGGGTGCCATTAGATCTTTGGAAAGATTCGATTTGGATGGAATTTGAGGTGGGGAAGTTTTGGAAGAATTTTGGAAGAGTTTGGTTAGGATTTAAGAAGTTATGAAATGATGAGGTGTCGACTCTGCCCTAATAAATCACTTTTGGAATCCCAGGTGTCGACTCCCGCAAAGTCGGGTGTCGACTCCAAATCGCTAACACAGTCAGCGCTCGAACTGGAGTCGGCTCCACTTATACGGGTGTCGGCTCCAAGGTCAAAGACCGAGAGCGACACAGTCAGAGGTATCGACTTCTCATTCTGAGGTGTCGACTCCAAAGACAGTTTCAGAAAAAAATAGTTGAAATTCAAATGACTGAAACTCATCAAAAAGAGTTCAATAAAAATTTCAAAAAATCTTTGAAATATCAAGGATCAAATAGCTCAAATGACTAGATAATTTGTCCTTAAAATTGTGAGAGGATTTTCAAGAAATTTATAGAAATCTAGATTCTATTCCTTAGGGTTTCAAAATCACTCTAAAGGATCACATATTTCTAATTCACCTCTAAGATAACAAAATCTCTCTTCACTCAAAGGTTTTGTAAATATGTCAGCTAATTGTTCCTCTGTATTAACATATTCAAGACAGATTTCATTATTATCTACATGTTCTCTTATGAAATGATATCTAATTTCAATGTGCTTTGTTCTTGAATGTTGAATTGGATTTTTAATCAAATTTATTGCACTCGTGTTATCACATCTAATTGATGTTTTATCAAGGATTATGCCATAATCTTCAAGTTGCCTCTTAATCCAAAGGATTTGAGCACAACAACTTCCAGCTGCAACATACTCTGCTTCAGCAGTAGATAATGCAACCAAATTTTTCTTTTTGCTAAACCAAGAGATTAAGTTACATCCTAAGAACTGACATGCTCCACTTGTGCTTTTTCTATCTAATTTACATCCAGCATAGTCAGAATCAGAATATGCAATTAAATTTAAAGTTGAGTCTCTAGAGTACCATAAACCTACGTTTTTAGTTCCACTTAAATATCTTAAAATTCTTTTTACAGCAATTAAGTGAGATTCTTTAGGTTCAGATTGAAATCTAGCACATAAACATACTGCAAACATAATATCTGGTCTACTAGCTGTTAAGTAAAGAAGAGATCCAATCATACCTCTATAATATTTTTGATATACTTTCTTACCATCTTCATCTTTGTCCAATTTGTACGAAGGACTCATAGGAGTTTCAAGTGGCTTGATTGACTCCATTCCAAACATCTTGAGCAGTTCTTTTGTGTATTTGGCTTGATTGATGAAAATTCCTTCTTTGCTTTGTTTGATTTGAAGTCCTAGGAAGAAGTTGAGTTCTCCCATCATACTCATTTCAAACTCACCCTGCATCAACTTTGCAAATTCTTGACATAATAAATTGTCAGTAGCACCGAATACAATATCGTCAACATATATTTGTACTACTAATAAATCTTTATCTTTTCTTTTCAAAAATAATGTTTTATCAACATTTTCTCTTACAAAATTATTTTCAATTAAAAATTTACTTAATCTTTCATACCAAGCTCTAGGTGCCTGTTTCAAATCATATAGTTCTTTGTGTAATTTAAAAACATGATTTAGAAATTCATGATCTTCAAAACCAGGTGGTTGTTCAACAAACACTTCCTCATTTATAAATCCATTTAAAAATGCACTTTTAACATCCATCTGAAATAAATTGATATGCATATGACATGCAAATGCAAGTAATAATCTAATAGCTTCAAGTCTAGCTACAGGTGCAAAAGTTTCATCAAAATTAATTTCTTCTTCTTGATTATATCCTTTTGCAACTAATCTAGCTTTATTTCTAATTACTATGCCATTTTCATCTAATTTATTTCTAAATACCCATTTTGATCCTATAACAGAATGATCTTTAGGTTTATCTACAAGAGTCCAAACATTATTCCTAGTAAATTGATTTAATTCTTCTTGTATAGCTAACATCCAATTATTATCTTTTTCTGCTTCTTCAATAGTTTTAGGTTCAATTTTAGATACAAATGCAAGATGATTATTGATGTTTCTCATTGATGATCTAGTTCTTACTCCTTGAGATGGATCACCTATAATTAATTCTCTTGGATGACCATAGGCATATCTCCAATCTCTAGGTAGATCTATATCATTATGATTTGCATCAACAACATCAACACTAGGAGAATCATTATCTTTAGCTTCTTGTTCATGATCTGAAGATACATCTATATTCAATTTTTTAATATCTCTTTCTAGAATGTTTGTATCTTCCTCATCATCAATCTTTTCGGAACTTGATGCTAAAGATTCATCAAAAATTACATGAATAGATTCTTCTACAATTAAATTTCTCTTGTTAAATACTCTATAGGCTTTACTAGATGTTGAATATCCTAAGAAAATGCCTTCATCAGATTTTGCATCAAATTTTCCTAGATTATCTTGCCATTATTATGAATGAAACACTTACAACCAAATGTATGAAAATAACTTATGTTTGGTTTTCTATTATTCCATAGTTCATAAGGTGTTTTCTTAATTATTGGCCTAATTAGAGCTTATTAAGAATGTAGCATGCCGTGTTTATAGCTTCTGCCCAAAAGTATTTTGGTAGGTTGCTTTCACATAGCATGGTACGGGCCATGTCTTCTAAGGTTCTATTTTTTCTTTCAACTACTCCATTTTGTTGCGGTGTTCTAGGTGCAGAAAAATTATGATGAATGCCATTTTCTATGCAAAAGTTTTCAAATAAATAATTTTTAAATTCAGTGCCATGATCACTTCTTAGAGACACTATGGTGTTGTTTTTCTCATTTGTGACCTTCTTGAATAATTTCAGAAATAATGGAAAGGTCTCATCCTTATGAGCTAAAAACAATACCCAAGTGTATCTAGAATAATCATCTACAATCACAAGACCATATTTCTTTCCTCCTAGACTTGTGGTTCTAGTAGGTCCAAAAGATCCATGTGAAGTAGTTCAAGTGGCCTACAAGTGGAAACAATATTTTTAGTTTTGAAAGAATTTCTAGTTTGTTTTCCAAATTGACATGCATCACAAATTTTATTATTTTCAAAATCTAGTTGTGGAAGTCCTTTTACTAAATCCATTCTAATTAATTTTGAAATAAGGTGTGTGCTTGCATGACCTAATCTACGATGCCACAGCCAACCAATCTCATTCATATTAGCATTATTAGCAACTAAGCAATGATTACTAGTAGACAAATTGTCTAAATCAATCAGGTATACATTGCCATTTCTATTTCAAATAAAAATAATGCTATTATCAATGGGATTAGAAACTGTGCATTTAGAAGATTCAAATGATACTTTAAAACCTTTATCACATAATTGACTAATGCTAATTAAATTATGTTTTAAACCATTAACATATAAGACATTTTCAATATATATGGAGGGAGTTATTTGAATGTTACCAAACCCCAAGATTTGGCCTTTGCCATTATCACCAAATATAACTACTCCTCCTCTGTTGCTTTCAAGGGTGATGAATTGATCCTTGTCACCCGTCATGTGCCTTGAGCAGCCGCTATCGAGATACCACTTTCACTTTGATCTTTTGGCCGCAAGACACTCCTGCAAAAATAATTAAGTCTTATATTTAGGTACCCAAGCCTTCTTGGGTCCTTCATGGTTAGTAGCATAAAAGACTGTTCCTTTGGGAACCCATATCTTCTTTCCTTATTATTTAACTTCTTATCAATTTTCTTAAAATTACATTCAAAAAATTTGTGTCCCTTCTTGTTATAGTAATGACATGTAACATTATCATTGTTTTGTTCCTTTCTAAAAAATTTTTGACAAATTTTTGCTTTAAGTTAGGTCTATAACCTAAACCAGCCTTATCATATACGGCTCTTTGATTACTTAACAATAAATTAAGTTTTTCATAACTATAAGTGAATTTATCAATAATATTTTTATATTTATCAACTTCCTTCTTTAATTTATCATTTTCATTTAAAATTGATTCCTTTTCTTTTGTCAAATTTTTTTTTTCAGATTTCAGCACTTTAGTTTCATTAATAAGATTTTCTTTTTCTTTAATGAAAGTTAAATTTTCATTTTTCAAAACCTTATATTTCTTTTTCAAAACTTTGAAATCACCAACAAGTTCATTAAAAGCATCAAACAATTCATCAAAAGCAAAGTCATCACAAGGATTTTCAGAACTTACCTCACTGTCGTCGTTTGCCACAAAGCAAATGTTTGCAACTTCCTTTTGATCTTCCTGTGAAGAAGATTCATCACTATCACTCCAGGTTGCAACATAGGCTTTCTTCTTCTTCTTAAAGGTCTTTTTCTTTTTCACATCCTCTTTTATGTGCTGCTTCATGGTCAATTCATGGGTCATTAGAGATCCTAGAAGCTCCTCTAAGGGTAAGGTATTGAGGTCCTTTGCTTCTTGGATTACTGTCACCTTCGCTTCCCACGTTCTTGGAAGTGACCTGAGAATTTTATGAACAAGTTCAGAGTTAGAGTATGTTTTGCCTAAACTTTTCAAACCATTTACAATATCAGTAAATCTAGTGTACATGCATGCTATAGTTTCAGTTTGTTCCATGCTAAATAATTCATATTTGTGCACTAGAATGTTGATCTTAGATTCTTTAACTTGATTGGTACCCTCATGGGTAACCTCTAATCTATCCCAAATCTCCTTTGCGGAATTACATGTGAAGATTCTATTAAATTCATTAGCATCTAAAGAGTAATACAAGATATTCATGGCCTTAGCATTGAGCTGTGCCATTTTCCTATCATTATCATTCCAATCCCTTTCGGGTTTAGGAACAATAGTGCCATCAACAATGTGTGTGGGTGTACTAGGTCCATTAGTTATAACACCCCACAATTCATAATCAGAAGCTTGAATGAATATCCTCATTCTTGCTTTCCAATATGAATAGTTGGAACCATTAAATAGGGGAGGTCTATTCGTAGAATGACCTTCGGCAAATGATCCAACATAAGCTGCCATTTGGATCTTTAGCTCTTGATCGTGTGATCAAAATCTAATGAGCACTTGCTCTGATACCAATTGTTGGCCCAGATGACAGCCCAAGAGGGGGGGGGTGAATTGGGTTCTTTAAAAATTTATCTCCTTTTAAAAAAAAATTGTTTGCTTAAAATGAATGAAGGTAAATGCAATGCAAATATAAAGCACAATCAATGAGATAGAGATAGAGATAGAAATAGAGACAATAGAAGCACGGCAAACACAAAGATTTTATAGTGGTTCGGTGTCTCCAACACCTACGTCCACTCTCAAGATCCACTTGGGTCCACACTATAATCTCCTCGATTACAGCCGAGTTGTTTTACAAGCTCACAACCCAAACTTGTTGTTTTACCCGGGATCACAATGAACCCAGTCGGTTTTTTGGGCTAACCAGCACACAACCCTAAACTCAAGCTATTCTAGCTTGACCCAAGGTTAACAACCTCTACTAGTTCAATCCCCTTGATTGAACTAGGCACAAACAAGAAGAGTATAGTTTTTCAAAGATACACAGCTCCTCAATGAGCAAATATTCAAGAATAAGAAAACAAGTTTAGAAAAGCATGATTTGGAGTTGTTTGGCTTTGAGCTTTCTTCTTTTCTTCTTTTCCTCTTCTCTTCTTCTCCCTTTGAAATGATGAATCAAGCCTCAGCTTTAATTCCTCACAGTTGTTGCAGTTGGGAAGATTGGAAATGGAAGAAACAGAGCTTTTTCTTCAATTTAGGAAATCCACCGATTTTTGATTTGAGACGCCTTGGATTCCTCTTTGAGCTTTTTGGAGTGGAAGGATTTGAGTTTGAAGGATTTTCTCTTAGATTTCAGGCTCAGAGTTTCTCAGATTTTGATTTGAAATATTTTGCTCTTTTTCTTTTCTTCTCCTTCTACCCTCTATTCTTTTTCCAAACGGGTGTTTTTCCCTCTTTTTATAGATTTTCTTCAATCCATTTTTGGGATGAAACTAGCCGTTGGAGTGTACCTGGAAACAAAATATATCCGTTAGAAATTAGGTAAAATGGAAATATTACCGTTAGAGCTGATATGGCATTTTTAATTTCTGTCCCAGTCAGGTTGGAGTCGGCTCCAACTTTTCAGGTGTCGGCTCCATATCGTTTTACCAAAAATAGAAATTTTCGAGTTCGTTGAGGAGTCGGCTCCGATAAAGTAAGTGTCAGCTCACCATCGTCAGGTGTCGGCTCTCGAAAACTGTAGGTGTCGACTCCAGGATGCTCAAAAAATCAATGTTTTGTCCCCGCATCGGAGTCGGCTCCAGACACTGTAAGTGTCGACTCCAAAACTCTAGGTGTCGGCTCCAGATCGTATCAAAAATTAGATTAAAATTGAATTGGCCATGGGTCGGCTCCAGACTTTCTAGGTGTCGACTCCAAGCTCTGAAACTTTAAAATCTCTTATTTGTATTTGATTCAAAATTCATTTCTTAATTCTTTAAATTGATCAAATAAATTTAAGTCCTAAAACACTTATAAAATCTATTAGTAATCAAATAAATATACTCAATTCCTTTATTAATCATCAAAATTAATAAATGGATTAACATCTTCACAGGCTCCAGCGCCGCGGCACTCAATTTCTATAAATCCACATATAAATCAAATCAGAAAAAAGATCAGTTCTGGTCTACAGTCGAGTTTTCATTAGTGCTTTGGTGCAAACTCGATAAAAGGATTATCGTATCCTGCGGCGTTTTTGCTATTCACCCATAGAGCATTCGAGAGGGTGCAAATAACGCTTAAGGAAAGCGTTTCGTGCGTGATTCAAGCCTATCCTTATCTTCATCTCTCTCAGTTATTATCTTAATCATTATCCCTATCTCTTCTTATCTAGACTTTCCTTTTTCAAATTTTCTCAACAATCTTAAGCGTTATTTCAATGGAGACCGAGACTTCTGTTGCCACTATCAAGTTGATGAACCAAGATCTTATCAGACTCGATCGATTTGATGGCACTAATTTCATTCGTTGGCAAGATAAGTTAAAGTTTCTTCTCACTGCATTAAAGATCTTCTACATCCTCGATCCGGACTTGGTGCCTATACCGGAGCCAACTGAAACGACTCCGTTGAAGTCAAGGCAGAGCGCAAGAAGCGAAGGGAGGACGAATTCATATGCTGCGGGCACATCCTCAACGCTCTATCCGACCGATTGTATGATCTATACACTAACACACAATCGGCAAAAGAGATATGGAACGCATTGGAATACAAGTACAAGGCCGAGGAGGAAGGTACGAAGAAATTTCTCATCTCTAAATATTTTGATTTCAAGATGTGTGATGAGAAGTCAATTCTTGCACAAGTGCATGAATTGCAAGTGATTGTCAACAAACTCAAAACAGTGAAAACTGATGTTCTCGAGTCTTTTCAAGTTGGTGCGATAATCATAAAATTACCGTCGTCTTGGAAGGGCTATAGGAAAAAACTTCTTCACAACACCGAGGATTTTTCCTTGGAGCAAATTCAGAAACACCTTCGAATCGAGGAGGAATCGAGGATGAGGGAGAAGTTGGAGAATGTCAACATTGAAACGGGGTTTTCAAAGGCCAATGCTGTGAGCAAGCCTAAGAAGGACAAAAAGGATGGCAAAGCAAACTATCTTGGTCCCAAAAAGAATCAAGAAAAGTTCAAGAAAAAGAAGCCCAAGGGAAGCTGTTATGTGTGTGGCAAACCCAGGCATTTTGCTCGTGACTGCAGACACCGCAGGGGCCAAATTAAGGAAGCAAATGCCACCAACGTTGACGATGATGAAATCATCGCCGCCGTGAGCGAAGTCATGGCAGTCCATGGCAAGGTCCCCGGATGGTGGTACGACACTTGCGCCACCGTCCACGTTTCCTATGATAAGTCTATGTTCAAGACTTATGTGGATGTCACCGATGGACAAGAGATACAAATGGGCAATGAAGGCCGGTCCAAAGTGTATGGCAAAGGAAACGTAGAACTCAAATTCACTTCTGGCAAGAAAATTACTTTGTCAAATGTGTTGCATGTGCCGGATATGAATAGAAACCTTGTTAGTGGGGATCTTTTGGGCAAACCAGGAATAAAATTTGTTTTTGAGTCGGGCAAACTTATCTTGACCCGTAATGGTATATTTGTTGGCAAGGGCTATTCTAGTGATGGAATGGTCAGATTATGTATCATTGACAATTCTATTAATAAAGATGTTGCTTCCGCTTATATGCTTGACTCAATTACATTATGGCATGGTAGACTAGCACATATTGGAATTAGTACCATGAAAAGGCTTGTTAAATGTGGTTTGATTTCTTGCAAAATTGATGAGTTCAATAAATGTGAAATATGCATTAAATCAAAGATGACTAAGAAACCATTTCATAGCGTTGAGAGAAATTCCAACTTATTAGAACTTGTGCATTCTGATATATGTGAATTTAATGGCATGTTAACTAGAGGTGGGAATAGGTATTTCATTACCTTTATTGATGATTGCTCTAGATTCACATATGTTTATTTATTAAAGCATAAAGATGATGCTTTCCATGCTTTTAGAATATATAAAGCGGAGGTAGAAAATCAGTTAGGTAGAAATATTAAAATCCTTAGAAGTGATAGGGTGGAGAATATTTTTCTAATAATTTTAATGCATTTTGTGAAGAAAATGGCATTATACACCAAAGTTCCGCACCACGTACACCACAACAAAATGGTTTGGCTGAACGTAAGAATAGAACATTACAAGAGATGATCAATGCTATGTTAATGCATTCCGAATTGCCATTTAATTTATGGGGTGAAGCTTTATTTGCTGCTTGTCATATTTTAAATAGAATTCCTTTAAAGAAAACTCAGACCTCTCCATATGAGATATGGAAAGGAAGAAAGCCCAATATTGGGTATTTCAAAGTGTGGGGTGTCTTGCCTACTACAAGAACCTAGACCCCAAAGAACCAAATTGGGTCCCAGAGGGATAAGAAGTGTATTTGTTGGTTATGCCACAAATAGCAAAGCTTATAGACTCTTGGATCTAGAGTCTAACGTGATAGTGGAATCTAGAGATGTGGAGTTTCTTGAGAATTTAAAGAGTAATAATTCTCAAGCTCCTACAAATTTAAAGAGTAATAATTCTCATGAGGAGAGATCTTCAAAGGTTGTTGAAGAACAACCGAAGCTTCAAAAAAGTAAGAGAATCGAAAGGCTAAGGATTTAGGACCCGATGAAATAGACTCTCAACTTATTTCCCTTTATTTAGTTGAAGGAAGTAGAGAGAATTTTATCCGTAGGGTACCTATTTTTCTTCAAGTGGAAGATGATCCTAAAACCTTTAAGGAAGCTATGGCTTCAAGGGATTCAGCCTTTTGGAAGGAAGCTATTCAAGATGAAATGGATTCCATTATAGCTAACCACACTTGGGAGCTTGTAAATTTACCTAAAGGGTCTAAGCCTATTGGTTGTAAATGGGTGTTTAGAAGAAGTACATAATGATGGTACTTTAAACACCTACAAAGCTAGACTAGTAGCTAAAGGTTTTCGAAAAAGAAGAATGACTATTTTGATACATATGCACATGTAGCTAGAATAACAACAATTAGAGTATTGTTTGCATTGGCTTCATTGCACAACCTTTATGTTCATCAAATGGATGTCAAAATGACATTCCTAAATGGTGATCTCGATGAGGAGGTCTACATGGAACAACCAGAGGGTTTTATCTACCGGGTAATGAACATAAAGTGTGCAAGCTTGTTAAATCCTTGTACGGATTGAAACAAGCGCCCAAACAATGGCATGAGAAGTTTGACTCTGTCATACTCTCAATGGATTTGTTCACAACGTTTCTGATAAGTGTTTATATACTAAAGTGCATGGTGACTTTGTGGTATATGTATGCCTTTATGTTGATGATATGTTGATCATTAGCAATGAAATGAAAGGCATACAAGAAACGAAGAGGTTTCTATCATTTACTTTCAAGATGAAAGATCTTGGATAAGTTGATACTATTTTGGGCATCAAAGTGAAACAAAATAGTAGGAGTTTTGAACTTAGTCAATCACATTATGTTGAGAAAGTGTTACACAAGTTCAAACATTTGAAGTTCAAAGAAGTGAACACCCCGTTCGATCAAGTTTAAAGCTTGAAAAAAATAGTGGACAAGCTATGACTCAACTTGAGTATGCAAGTGCTATTGGTTGTCTAATGTATTTGATGCAATGCACTAGACCCGATATAGCATTTACAGTTAGTAAGTTGAGTAGGTTTATTAGCAACCCGAGTGTAGAGAATTGGAAGGCTATTGGTAGAGTCTTTGGTTATCTTTTGAAAACCAAAAGACTATCTACAATACTCTAAATTTCTTGCCATATTGGAAGGATATACCGATGCAAGTTGGATATCAAGGGTGGGAGATAATAAATCTACCACTGGTTGGGTGTTTACACTAGCGGGTGGTGCAATATCTTGAAATTCAAGAAACAAACTTGCATTACACACTCAACAATAGAGTCAGAGTTTGTGGCTCTAGCTTTAGCAGGAGATGAGGCTAAGTGGTTAAGGATCTTCTATTAGAAATCCATTGGCTTGTGAGAATATTTCAGTCGTATCGATACATTGTAATAGTCAAGCCACTTTAGCCAGAGCATACAGCGAAGTGTACAATGGAAAGTCTAGACACATTAGTCTAAGACATGAGTACGTGAGGAAATTAATCAAGGATGGAATAATTTCTCTCACTTTTGTGCGATCAAGCTATAATCTAGTTGATCCACTTACTAAACCTCTTACAAGAGATTTAGTGAAGACAACTTCCAAGGGATGGGTCTAAAACTCCTTGAGTAAAAGTCCAGTCTAAAACTCCTTGAGTAAAAGTCCACCAATGATGGCAACCCAACCTAATACTAGGAAATGACTAGTCTTAGGTTCAATGGGTAACAACAAGTCATTGATAAGTGGATTGTAGCTTCACTTAGTGTATAGTGTTGATTGTTACAAGATGGAGGGTTGAGCTTTTAAAACTCTTAATGAAGTTCAGTCATGTGGACAAGTATCTATTGTAACAGAGATACTGAATGAACTTCACCTATGCGAACCTTGAGATGGTGCCGTCTCAAGTGAGAGTTGAGTTTCTCTCATGAAAAGGTTCATAAAACAAGATAAGCACATGGCCATAAATCGTGCTAAGCGTGTGGTGTAGACAAGAAACATTAAGGAGTGTGTGTGAAGTATCACTGGTTTTGACACAAGGAATACCTAGTTCAAAGCGTTTATGCTACCTGGAATTTTATTAAAGCTTTATGGTATTTTCACTAAGGTTAGGTTTAAATCGAAAGATACCTAGCTGTATTAATGCTCCTTGTCCTTAATTTTATATGTGAACTTAGTTTGTTTTAAACAAGTGGGGGATTATTAAGCTTTTGTTTAAATAAACTAAGTAGGTGCTTGTGGATATGTTTAGGGAATAGTCGCGGACTCTTCCGCGACAATTCTCACTTCAGAAGCCGAAGTGATGTGATGCTTCATTTTTTCAAAAAAAAAATTATCCATTTTCAAATCTCTGCAACGGATATGTTACAAAGCGATGCGGCTCTCTGGGAATCAATGCTTCACAGGCTCCAACGCCGCGGCGCTCAATTTCTATAAATCCACATACAAATTAAATCAGAAAAAAGATCAGTTCTTGTCTATAATCGAATTTTCATTAGTGCTTTGGTGCAAACTCGATAAAAGGCTTGTCGTATCCTGCGGCGTATTTGCTATTCACCCATAGAGCATTCGAGAGGGTGCAAATAACGCTTAAGGAAAGCGTTCCATGCGTGATTCAAGTTTATCCTTATCTTCATCTCTCTCAATTATTATCTTAATCATTATCCCTATTTCTTTTTATCTAAACTTTCCTTTTTTCAAATTTTCTCAACATCATCCATATCTACTAAGGTTGGGATTTACTAAGTATGCTTGGGAGAGAAAGAGAGAGGCGTGCCTTGGAGGTGTTGAGTGACTGTCACAAGCTTTTAGAGGCTTCAAGCGTGGATTGATGGTTAAAGTAGTTCTCGAGATGGTATAAGAATATCATCAGAAGCATGGAAGACACGTCCATCAAGAAGAGGGGTTGGTGATTGACGACAACGGCATGGCATGTAAAAGTTTCTTGGAAGGAAGTTGCTTTATGTAAACGCTTTCCAAAAGAAAAAGGAAATTAAAAAAAAAAAAAAACATACCTGTAAACTTTGCAAGAAAGCCACCAGAGATTTGTGAAAGCTTATGTGCCCTTGGTGGTAAAGAAAGGTGGCAAAGGTTTAATTCAAAGATCCAATATAATTAAGCTCGGGGCTTATTGAGTGATGAAGACTCCTTTTCGGGAGGAACTAAAAGCGTCTAATGCAATTTGGATTAAAGTCATTAGGGAATGCATCTGTAAAGTTTTTTTGTCGCTCACATAAAGCTCATTTGGATGGGCATCCTTCTCTTCTCAATGATTGTGTCTAGGCCATGCATCCTTTCTAAAACTTTGGACAGACCTAACTTTTGGGTCAAATAGCATGTATTCTTAGGTCAATCGAAGTGTGTCATACTTGGTCCAAAGTTGATTTTGGTGGCTCCAGATCATGAACACGAGAAATGAGCTAGATTGTTTTGTTGTAGTTTATCACATGGATCATAATGACATTGTGGCAATTGAGATTAGATTTGTGTTGAACTTTCATCTATGGAAATTAAATTGCCTTGGCTAGCTTGACACCATGCTGCTTTTGGCTTAGTAACTTAAATCACTCTCCATAGATTACATAGATTCTTATGAAGCATAGCAATTTTCTTATAGGTTTTATTTGTCTTGATACATTTATAGAGGCCATGCCAAATATTTGAGCTGGTAATACCCTATCAGCAATCAATACCTATTCTTTTTCACCACTTAAATATTACTCTTTATCCATTAGATCAAAGGGATCCATCAAATCCCATATGTATAAAATCCAATGAAAACGAAGTCCAACCCAACACAACCAAACTCTTTGCCACCCACACAATTAAGCCTTCTGTCTCTCCAAACCACGTCCAGAACTTAGTTGGAGATGAAGTGAATGATGCATGCAAGGCAAGATAGCTGGATACAATCCATTTAATATTTAAAGAACGCCTCTACCCATAAGAAGCCAAAAAAGGAAAAAGAAAATTAAAGTTTATACTGATAAAGGCATTGCGCGTGGCAACGAAGGAATGGATGAGCAAGCTTGGAAACCAGACGCACAGGAATAGCAGGAAGGCTCAATGCCACACCATCATCCATCCAACTTGACATGACTTCATCTCTCTCTTTCTCTCTCTCTCATCCTTCTCCCATCTCTACTCTCCACCCCACCTGTCTCCTTCCCACCTCCCTTCTCCCTTTTCCTCCTTCTATCCCCCGTCCCCACCTCTGGAGGCTTGGGATGTTTGGTGGTGATAGCCAACCATCAACCGAACTAGTTTCTCTCCCCATTTCCTTTGTTTTAAGGAACTTAAAACCATAAGCCTAAATAAAAAGACCTTTTCTATTCTCTCTCCAAGTCTCTTTCTCTCTCTACAGCTCCTTTTTTTTCTCCTTTCCTATCCTTTCATTTATTGCTTCCTCTTTATCGCATGTGGGCCTCTTTCCCATGTGCTCCTCTCAAGTGTGGATGAAAGGAGAGAAGTAGAAATAGAGAAGATTTAGATAGAAGTGTTTGTTATGTCTGTGTTGTGAGCTCCAGCGACTCACATTCACCTTCACCTCCACCTCCACCTCCACCACCTTCACTCTCAAACTTACCCTCCACATCTCCTCTTCTCTTAAGCCCCTCCCCGCTCTCTGTTATTCTCGTTGTTTTTATTCTCCTTTGTTCTCATTGCCGTTAATAGCGGAATAGGATGGATTTGTGCATGGAGACCCCAAAAAGGAGGAGCTCTGCCTCCTCCTCGCCGGAGTTCGAGTTTTGGATGGTCCGTAATCCTTCTCATCCCCAGCCGGAATTACTCACCGCCGACGAGCTCTTCGTCGATGGCGTCCTCCTCCCCCTCCACCTCCTCTCCTTCGTCAACTCCAAACCGGAGTCCCGACCCGAACCGAAACCGGTCCCGGACCCAGACCCGGACCCGTCGCCGCTGCCTCCGCCCGAGCCCTCGCCGGCGTCGATCACGTCGTCGCCGTCGTCCGGGTCGAAGCGGTGGAAAGATATATTCAAAGTTGGGGAGAAGAAGGTGGAGGAGAAGGAGCGGCAGCCGAGGGAACGGAGGAGCGGGGGCCGCAGCGGCGGCTCGGCGGAGCTCAACATCAACATCTGGCCCTTCTCCCGGAGCCGCTCTGCCGGCAACGGCGCCGCCGCCGCCGCCAGTCGGCCCCGGGCTTCCGCGATGACCGACCGGAAGGCCAGCAGCGCCCCTTGCTCCCGGAGCAACTCCTGCGGGGAGTCATCCAAACCGTCCGCCGCTGCTGCCGCCGGCGGATCGACGAGGAGGTGGGCGGCCAGCCCCGGACGGGCCGGGAACAGTGGGGGTGTCCACCTGGGCCGGACCGGCCCGGTCTGGCATATCCGGAGGGGCGAGAAGCGAACCGAGCCGGCGGCCTGCCGGGGGCTGGAGAGGGTGAACCAGAGGGATAAGGTCACCGGTAGTAAGATAGGGAGTGGGATTGGAGGTGGATTTGGGGTGCTCGATTTGAATGTGAACGCTTCCATCGGCCATCGGAACCAGGTGAGCTGCAGGGTGAAGATAAAGACGGGGTGACCGCCGGTGGCCGGACCGCCTCCGAGAGACGTGGAGGTAATGGGAGCCTCTTTAGTTTTAGATCCTTCTTCTCCAAGAAGGTCTACTAATGATGTGGAGAGAGTTTTTTTTTCCCTTTTTTGCCCCCTTTTTTTCCGGGGTTTTGGGGTTGGGTTTGTTTATTTTTCTTTTGGTTAATCGTGCTTTTCTTGTAATTAACAACTAAAGTAATTTACTTTTATGTGTTCTAAACTCTAATTAGCATTGCTTTTTTGATGAATGTTTCTAGAATGCTTTATATTGCTTAGAGATCAAAGTGAGTAAATGACCATAATGGAACAAGTGATGCTAATTGTTATTGATGATGACTATAATTAAAGGTCTTAATGAACCCCTAAAGTTTGTTTGATGATTGTTATTTATGATTGGGGCTAGCAGACAGTGTAGTTTAAATTAATAAAATAAATCGATGCTAATTATATAAAACAAAAAAAAAATGGTTTTTGAGATTTTGATTTACTCTCAAGAGGGAAGATAATTTTTTAAACAAAGAAGCTAGTTTTCATAAAATTTTGTTTTAAGCTATAGTCTATTGCCACAAGAAACATCTTTACTTTTATTGATAACTTGAGTTTAGGAAAGTTCATAGGGCAAACAAAAATCCTAGGATCTAGTGGCTACTTTCACATCATATTCTACAAAATTAAGAGTAATGATCAGATGCTTATAATCTTGCAAAAGAGACTGGCTGTCTATCAGCCTAAGCTGGACCATGCTCGAAATGACATGATTTAAGCTTGGTTTGAAGACAGGCAAACCAAGCTTTAATGAATAATTTAAGTTTAAAATAATTTCCAGCAAAGCTGAATCCCAACAAGCCTCAATACATCCTGTCTATAATATACGATGGAGTTAATGGGCAATAGAACTTAGAAAGCATTTGGTTGGTGGTAATTTGTTGGGTGCTCCCTCCACGTGGGGAGGGAACCGGCCCATGATAACAAACTGCATCACAGTTTGTTACGGCTACTTTTTAAAAAGGGAAAAATCCTAGGGGGAGAGAGATCCGTATGTGGAGATACGAGAGAAGAAAAATCCCAGATTGGGGGGAGAGAGCTGTGTGCGGCCTGAGAGAGATCCAGAGAAGCCCAGGCTTGGAAGAAATCCTGTGCAACCTCAGGAGGTCGATACGGACGAGTCTGAGAGCAGATTTGGGGGGCACGGAAGAGCAACCACACGTTGGTGAGATCCTTCTTGTACCCACATCAACTATTATTTTAAGTTCGAAGTGTTTCCTGATTTTTGGGCAAAAAGAAATTAGGAGAAAAGTTGTAATCTTTTATTAAGATTAGTGAAGTGCTCTCGGAATTTGCCCCGTGGTTTTTCCTTTCACATTGGAGGGGTTTTCCACGTAAATTTGGTGTTTTTGTGTGGTGTTTGTTTTTATTCCGCATATTCTGTGATTGTGGTAGATCGGTATATTTTTCTGTGATTGTGCATAGCACGCATATTTGTTCTGAGGGTGATTGAGGGTGTATTCCCAACAATTGTGGTATCAGAGCAAGGTTGCAAGCCCAGAACAAATTATTTGAGCGTGCCACAGATGGATTCTACCACTAATACTAGCAGGATGATTAGTCTCAATGGCAGTAATTGGTTGATTTGGAAACCAAAGATGATGGATCTCTTGTATTGCAAAGATTTAGCCAAGCCGATTGAGAAGATGGGAGAGAAGCCAGAAAAATATGATGATGAAGATTGGGCTACTATGGATAGAAAAGCAATCAGTGTCATCAGGCAATGGGTGGATGACACAGTATTCCATCATATTTCAAATGAAACCTCAGCCTATGAACTATGGAAGAAGTTAGAAGGGTTGTATGAGAGGAAAACTGCCGGAAACAAAGCATACTTAATCAGAAAGCTTGTAAATCTGAAGTACAAGCCGGGAAAATCAATTGCAGAGCACCTAAATGAGATGAAGAGCATTGTGAACCAGCTGGCCACAATGAAGATGCTTATGGAAGATGAACTTCAGGCACTCCTGTTGTTGAGTTCTCTACCTGATAGTTGGGAGACACTGGTGGTGTCATTGAGTAACTCCGCCCCTGATGGAGTTATCACCATGAGTCAGCTACTAGCAGCTTGCTCAATGAGGAGGAAAGAAGGAAGGGAACTGGAGAGTCTCAAACACAGACAGATGTACTTGTCACAGAGGGCAGAGGGAGACAGTTTACTAGAAAAGAAAACAACAGAGGCAGAAGCAAATCCAGACCAAGGAAGGAAATCGAATGCTACCATTGTCATAAGAAAGGACACTACAAAAGTGAATGTAGACTGCTAAAGAAGAAGAACAATGAAGGCGGTAAGGCAGAAGATAAGAAAGATAGAGAGGTAGCAGCAGTTGCCTCAGGAGAAGACATCATTCTATTTACAGAATGTGTTGATCAGTGCTTAGCCACCACATCAAATCAGGTTGATTGGGTGGTGGATACTGGAGCTTCTTATCATGCCACACCCAGGAGAGAGTTCTTCACATCCTACAGGATAGGTGATCTTGGTGTGATCCGAATGGGAAACAATGGTGTTTCCAAAATATGTGGGATAGGAGAAGTAGTGGTCCAGACCCGTGAAGGCAGCAGATTGATACTCAAAGAGGTCAGACATGTTCCAGATCTCAGGATGAATCTCATCTCAGCAGGCAAGCTAGATGAAGAGGGATATGTTAGCCAGTTTGGGGGAGATCAATGGAAGTTAATCAAAGGTGCTATGGTGATTACCAAAGGACAGAGATCATGCACATTATACAAGTTGCAGTCCAGTTTGGTTAGGGGAGAGGTATGCGCAGCAGAGCATGATACTGCAGATTTGTGGCACAAGAGATTAGGCCATATTGGCGGAAGGGATTGCAAACTCTCGTCAGGGCAGGGGTCTTACCAGAGATACAGGACAGAGTTCTCAGTGATTGTACCCACTGTGTGGTGGGTAAGCAGCACAGGGTGACATTTCAGAGTAGCTCCAAGAAGAAGACTGGCCTTTTGGAGCAAGTGTACTCAGATGTGTGCGGACCCATGAGGGAGAAGACCTTAGGAGGAGCCTCATATTTCGTCACATTTATAGATGATGCTTCCAGAAAGGTGTGGGTTTTTGTTTTAAAGTCCAAGGACCAGGTGGCAGCAGTTTTTGAGTTTTTTCACAGGCTTGTGGAGAGGCAGACAGGAAAGAAGTTGAGATGCATTCGTACAGACAATGGGGGAGAGTACATAGGAGTCTTTCACCAGTACTGCAGAGCACAAGGCATCAGACATGAGCAAACAGTGCCAAAGACTCCACAGGAGAATGGAGTAGCTGAGAGAATGAACAGGACAATAGTGGAGAGAGTCAGGTGCATGCTCTCCCAGTCCAAGTTGCCCAAGAGCTTTTGGGGGGAGGCAGTCCAGACAGCATGTTATTTGATAAATAGATCTCCCTCATCAGCTCTAGATGGAGAGGTGCCAGAGAAGGTGTGGACAGGCAAGAATGTCAGATATGATTATCTAAGGATTTTTGGCTGCAGGGCATTTGTGCATGTGCCTAAGGATGAGAGGACAAAGTTAGATGACAAGACAAGACAATGTATCTTTCTGGGGTTTGGTGATGAGCAGTTTGGCTATAAGCTGTGGGACCCAGTTGATAGGAAGGTAGTCAGGAGCAGAGATGTCATATTCTATGAGGATCAAACCATAGAAGACATCAAGAGGGCAGAGCATCAGTCTGAGTCAGATATGTATGGCCCAGTAGATATAGAGCCTGTCAGTCCTCCAGCAGTTCATGCAGATGAGCTAGAGAAACAGCCAGTACAGGGTGCAGATGAGCAGCAGCCTACACCTATTGAGGATACAGATCAGGAGATTCAGATCCCTGAGGAGGAGCTACCGATAGAGGTGAGGAGATCCACGAGAGCAAGGCAACCATCTAGTCGGTATTCAGTGCATGAATATATCATGTTGACAGATGCAGATGAGCCAGAGTCATATGAGGCGGCCCATGTCAGTGAGCAGCGGGAGCAGTGGCAGAGAGCTATGCAGGAGGAGATGGACTCTCTTCTGCATAATCATACATATGACTTGGTAGCTAGGCCCAAGGGGAGAAAGGTACTCAGAAACAAGTGGGTCTACAAGGTAAAGGCAGAAGAGAAAAGCTCACAGCCTAGATATAAAGCACGACTAGTTGTGAAGGGCTTTGCACAAAAGAAGGGAGTTGATTTCGATGAGATATTTTCTCCAGTAGTGAAGATGACCTCAATCAGGATGGTGTTAGGATTGGCAGCTAGCATGAACATGGAGGTAGAGCAGTTGGACGTGAAGACAGCATTCTTGCACGGTGACTTAGAGGAAGAGGTCTATATGGAGCAGCCTGAAGGTTTCAAGGTGAAAGGCAAGGAGCACATGGTGTGCAGACTCAGAAAGAGTCTGTATGGTCTCAAGCAGGCGCCCCGCAGTGGTACAGAAAGTTTGAGGCTTTCATGGTACAGGTTGGTTATAAAAGAACAACCACAGATCATTGTGTCTTCATTAGAAGGTTCCCTGGAGGTGATTTTATCATCCTTCTCTTATATGTGGATGATATGTTGATTGTTGGGCAGGACTCCAGCAAGATTGCCACACTGAAGAAGGAGTTAGGGAAAGCTTTTGATATGAAGGATATGGGGCCAGTGAAACAAATATTGGGGATGCATGTATTCAGGGATAGACAAGCATGCAGGTTATGGTTGTCCCAGAAGAAATACATAGAGAAGGTGCTTCAGAGATTCAGCATGAGCAATGCCAAGTTAGTGGCATGTCCACTAGCTGGACACTTCAAGCTGAGTTCAGAGCAGAGCCCAGCCTCAGAGGAAGAGAAGCAGGAGATGAAGAGTCCCTTATGCCTCAGCCGTGGGTAGTCTTATGTATGCTATGGTCTGTACCCGACCAGACTTAGCATATGCAGTTGGCTTAGTGAGCAGGTTCCTAGCGAATCCAGGAAAGGAGCATTGGGCAGCAGTCAAGTGGATCATGAGGTACTTGAGAGGTACAACTAGCTTGAGTCTTTGTTATGGACAGGGAGAACCTGTGTTACAGACATATACAGATGCAGATATGGCAGGAGATGTTGACTCCAGGAAGTCCACATCCGGTTACTTGGTTACATTTGCAGGAGGTGCAATTTCATGGCAGTCCAAGTTACAGAAGTGTGTTGCATTATCGTCCACAGAGGCCGAGTACATAGCAGTGACAGAAGGATGCAAGGAGATATTGTGGCTGAAGAGATTTCTTCAGGAGCTGGGTGTTAGACATGATACTTATGTGGTCTATTGTGACAATCAGAGCACTATTCACCTGAGCAAGAATCCGACTTTTCACTCCAAGTCGAAGCACATTGATATGCGTTATCACTGGATCAGACAGGTCCTGGAAGAGAAGCAGTTGCTGTTGGAGAAGATCCATACAGATGATAATGGGTCAGATATAATGACAAAGTCATTACCTATCAAGAAGGTTGAAGCTTGTAGAAAGAAAGCAGGCTTGGTGGATTTCCCCACGTAGTCGGGAGGGGGAGATATTGTTGGGTGCTCCCTCCACGTGGGGAGGGAACCGGCCCATGATAACAAACTGCATCACAGTTTGTTACGGAGCCCATGAGTTTGTTACGGAGTTGTTTTCAAAAAGGGAAAAATCCCAATAAAGGAGGGGAGAGAGATCCGTATGTGGAGATACGAGAGAAGAAAAATCCCAGATTGGGGAGAGAGCTGTGTGCGGCCTGAGAGAGATCCAGAGAAGCCCAGGCTTGGAAAAATCCTGTGCAACCTCAGGAGGTCGATACGGACGAGTCTGAGAGCAGATTTGGGGCACGGAAGAGCAACCACACGTTGGTGAGATCCTTCTTGTACCCACATCAACTATTATTTTAAGTTCGAAGTGTTTCCTGATTTTTGGGCAAAAAGAAATTAGGAGAAAAGTTGTAATCTTTTATTAAGATTAGTGAAGTGCTCTCGGAATTTGCCCCGTGGTTTTTCCCTTTCACATTGGAGGGGTTTTCCACGTAAATTTGGTGTTTTTGTGTGGTGTTTATTTTTATTCCGCATATTCTGTGATTGTGGTAGATCGGTATATTTTTCTGTGATTGTGCACGCATATTTGTTCCGAGGGTGATGAGGATGTATTCCCAACATAATTGACCACCATAATTACCACCATACCGCCAACTTTGACTTCTACTACCATTGCAATCTCCTCTTTAGTGGTTTTCTTTATGCCCACCCCTTCTCTCTCTCATATTTATTATTTGATTTATCCTTCGAACTGCCCCTTAATTCTTTACAGCCACCAATGTTCATCACACCTCGCTACCACTAATGACTACCACCACCTTCATGGCTATTGGCTTCTAGTTTGGGCAGAAAACGTACCCTTTCTTTTTATCTTGCATTCTTATCTTCTCGAATCAGGCTATAATTCAAAGCTTGGACCAAGCTTCAATGGCCTTGGTGCAAGTTTTAACTAATTTCTAGTTTAATTACGGGTTTACAAACTATTCATTTAATCTCATATTTAATTCAGTTTGAACATAGACTTGAAATCGAGCTCGAAATGGTGATAAATAAATTAAGTTTGAACCAGCCTTTTCAAGTTGAGCTTGATGAAATCAGAGTCAATCAAGCTGAGGTTTTTACACTCCTTGTGGTCTATGTTTCATTGATCAACGTAGAGGCGGTGGCTCAGGTTTTTTTTTTGTTTGTTATAGACTGGTGATCATATTGTTCTAGTGCGAGTCATTCCAAATATATCAGATATAAAATTTGCTTAAGGAGAAGGGGACAGGAGTCATCCTGATTCCATAACCAAAACTCCGCATGATGGGCCACACAGATCGCCATCCAGTCCGCCGCGGAATTAGCTTTTCGGTAGACATGCCAGATATGGACTCTGTGAACATTTCGGAGAACAGACAAAATGTCGAGAAGAAGGGGATTGATGAAGATTTGGGAGCAGCAACTCATCCAGAGCCATCGGATGATAGGTAGACAATGCCCCTCAATAAAGAGGCTATGAGCATGAAGAGACCGTGCAGCGTAGGAAATGCCAGCACAAGCTGCATAAGCTCAGCCATCGAAACAGAGGAGTCGAGGGTGTCAAACCTGCTTGCCGATAATATAGCTCCATCAATCCCACGAATGATAAAGGCATATCTAACTAACCTTCTTCAAATATTTCATCAAAGTTGATTTTGATAAACCCTAAAAGAAAAACTTTCAAAAGATAAAAATCGTAGGCTAATTTACTATCAAAGCAGCAGAAAAGCCCCAGCAATCAAAGGTATAGAATCAAGCCTTAGTGGCTCAGAATTTTTTGAGCCTCGCCGTTCGAACACGTAATGCAGTGTCCAGGCAAGCAGAATCCCCCCGTATCCAAGCCTTCCAAATGTCGAAGTTCCTTTCTCAAAAGAGACTAATTGTCCTTAAGTGAGTTGTCCTGTGGTCCAATGCTAGCCGTGAGGATTGCAGCAAAACACTTATTATCAGTTCATTATTGCATCAGGCTACCAGCTTCTCTGGATATTGAAATCTTGAAGTCCTTTTCCATATCCAGATATCCAGTTTTGAATCCATTATTAGGGTTGGGCAATTACTGGGGGAGGGTCAAGCTACATGTCTTTTTCTTTATAATCCAAGTTCAAGCCAAATAAAAGAAGTTTAAAAAATGGGATTGCCCCAATATTGCATTTAAACTGCATCTGACCACCAAGACAAGGTTCTAATAGAACCACTGGATTAAAATTGAGTGGTCCGCTTCTAATAACCAGGTACAGTTGTTATCCTCTGCTTCAGGGCAGGGCTTGGTTAAGACTGGAAGGGTTGTAGCCCTTCCAAAATTTATAGAGATCCTATTAAATAAAATCTAATGGGTATCCTAACTCATGTAGGTATCTACTTGTGGCCTCTCCTTAAAAAAAAAGTTCCAAGATTCACTAATGCTTTGCTTGTCTAATGGCTGTTCCAACTATAGGTTAAAATTCGATCGACGGGGCTAGCTTGAGAGAAAAAATGTTACTATCAATTTAATTATCCGAGCGAGTTTGTCGCTTTTTGTTTTTTTGTTTTTTTTGTTTTTTGATTATAAATCAATGGAAATTCCCCCCTCAATTTATTAATAAAAAGTATTTATAAAAATAAAAAAAAGGAAGGTGACAACAATGATTTCATTTTAGTATGGGTATTAGCATGCCTATCAATTAAGCTCCAAGCCCAAGAGTCAAAAGTATGAAGGATCTTCAAGTGGATAGCATTTACAAAGAAGAATTTTGAAGAGAAAATTTTAGCATTTCTCTTTTTCCTAATATGCCATTATAGCGTAAGAATCAATTAGTTCCAGAATAACCTTAAATCCTTGGGATGCACTTTTATCTCTAAGAGTCTAATCCTTGAAAATGTGCCTTTTCCTCCCAGATGTCTGCATCAAATGGATCCTCTTTGGTGTTTAGGGAAAGGAAAACCTTCTACAAAGCAAAAAATAAACCTGCTTGCAGAATGGACTATCCAAGAATAGATAAGAATTGGTTTCAGCAGAAGAGTCACGCAAGGAGCAATTGACATTTCAACTTTCCTTTGCAGGACCTTTTCTTATCTTTAAGTTTTTTTTTCAAAACTAGCCATGCACTATTTTTCTCTTTCAGAATTATTATTTTTCCAATAAATTAAAGAAAGTGTCACACTAATTCCCTTGATTAAGGAACTTGTAAAAGGAGTTCACTGCATAAATCCCATGTTTTTTTTTTTTTTTTTGTACAGATGGGTGATTACACCACTCTAGGTAGGGTTAAACCCGATATATCATAATACAATAATTGTGAGAGGATTAGAGGGCAATGGTCTCCCTGTCTCTATCTTCAAATACCAGAGTGAGAGGCCACCCTGGCAGCAATCCAGTCAGCAACTGCATTGGCTTCACGATAGACGTGGCGAATCTGGATATTAAGAGTTTCCAAAATCATAGAGCGGATATCACTCAATAAGGGGATAGTAGGCAAATGGGAGCTGGGCTCCTGTCGGATCCAGCGAATCACAGTAATAGAATTACCTTTAATGATAAGACTGCGGACGCCTAAAATCCGAATAGCATAGGATAAACCCGCCCATGCCGCATACAGCTCAGTCAGAGGCACTGAGGAATGAAGCAAACCAAACCCTCCAGCCGCCAACATCATCCCATCTGCATCACGAATAACATAAGCCGATCCAGTGCTCCTGCCATGGACACTCCCATCAAAGTTAATTTTGACAAACCCTGGAGGAGGAGGCTCCCAAGATATAAAAACCGTACGTCGGTTCGCTGCCGCAACAGCAGGGGAGTCCCAGAAGCCAAGGTTCACAAAATCCAGAGCACCGTGATGGGAGGTATACTCAACATAAAGAGAGACAGCCGCCCTGAGAATCCTGCCAGGAGGAAGAACCATGTCTGAGAACAGAATCTGATTCCGGGATAACCATATCTGATATGCAATATAAGACTACAATGGACCTCTCTGGTGAATACCCCTTCCCCTGTCCTGCTTCAATAGACTCAGAAAAGAAATACGTTGGGAAACAGTACCATATACCCAAGGACAAGCACCAGATAACTGCCAAATATGTCTTGCCCTGTCACAATAAAATATAGCATGATCGGTCGTTTCCTCCTCAATGCCACACAAAGGGCAGGTCGGTAGAATACTCAATCCTCTATGTGAAAGAAGGGAGTAGGTAGGAAGAATATCTCGCGCCAGCTTCCAGATGAAGAGTCTCACTCTAGGGTGAACAAGCAGATGCCAAATCCAGTCCAATTCCATAGCTTCCTGAGGGTGGGGTCTGAAAATAGACAGGAGGTCACGCATAGGAGCATGAGACAAGCAATATCGCCTCCACACCTTGGTATCGGTGGTAGCTCCAGGAAAAAGAGGAATAGAGTGGATACGCCGATAAAGCTCAATCCCGAAAAGCCTGGACACCCGAAAAAATGACCAAGCAAAACTATCCAGGAAAATAAGATCATTAACACGCATACCATAAGGAATGTCTGGGCAAACAAAGGTTGGTCAGCGAACCAGGGGAAGATCAGCAATCCATGTGTCCTAAATGGCGTCCGATGTTCCGTCACCAATCATCCAAGAGGTATAGTTCAAAATAGACGGAACATATCGATAGACCTCTTTCCAAAAAAGGAATGCCCCCGATCATACTAAGATGAGGTGGAAGAGTTCCAGCTACCATACTTGGCATAAAGGAACTCCATAAATAATGCAGATCCAATAGGAACCAAGAAGCATGCTTAGCATTCAGCACCTCTTTCTGACAGACAGCGACTAGATCCCAAGCCCACCCTCGGTCGTCGGTGCGCAGACTGTGTCCCAATCCAAGAGATGAATGCCGTGGCCCTCCTGCGTCGATACCCAAAGGAAGTCCCAAAAGTATCTCTCAATCTTTCGCAAACAAGCCAGAGGAATGGAAGTATTAGATAAGAGATAGCAAGGCATCGAAGATAGCACAGATCGGATGAGAGTAATCCGCGCTACCATAGAAAGACCGAAAACCTGCTAGCCGTCCAGACAATCACGAATTCGTCTCACAAGAAAATTGAAATCTAAACACCATGGCCGTCTCCCAGTAATCGTAATCCCCAGATAAGACATCCTATCGGACTATGCAGAAATACCCATAATATGAGAGATAGAGCTCTTCAAAGCAGGGGATGTCCTCGGGCTAAAGCAGATCAAAGATTTGCTAAGATTAACATTCTGTCCTGAGGCACGACAGTAGGAGTGAAGAATAGTCGCAAATGTGGTAGCATTATCGGTAGAAGCCTTCCCTAGAAGGAGACAGCAGCAAAGAGAAGATGGGATAGCGAAGGGCCAAGGGTGCCCACCGAATAAGGGTCAATAGCTGACGACCGCATAGCCAGAGAAAGATCCCGGGATAAAGCATCAGTAGAGAGAATAAACAAGAATGGAGAGAGAGGACAACCCTGTCTCAGACCAATCTTCGAATGAAAGAACTCCGTCCGACCCCTATTAATCAGAGAGAAAGATGGCCTCTGGACACACTCCATCACCCAATCAACAAAAGTCTCATGGAAACCAAACTCATAAAGAGTACGACATAGAAAATCCCACCTCAGTCTGTCATAAGCTCTCTCCATGTCAAGCTTGATAGCCATAAGGCATTGACGTCCAGAAGCTTTCTGAAGGTCATGCATAAACTTCTGAGCCAACAGGGCATTATCCGTGATACTACGCCTCCTGAGGAAAGCTCTCTGCTCCAGAGATGAGACGAGGGATCACCAAAGCCATCCAGACCACCAAAAGATGAGCACAAATCTTATATAATGTGGTACATAAACTGATAGGCCAAAAATGCTGGGGAGATGAAGCATCAGGACGTTTGGGCACCAAGGTGACAAGAGTCTGCTTCCAATCAAAAGGCATATGATTAGCCTGAAAAATAGACTGGCTAGCCAAGACCACATCCGACCCAACAATATTCCAGTAGTGGCGAAAAAATAAAGGCAGGTGCCCATCAGGGCCAGGGGCCTTATCAGGGCCAAGATCCCATAGAGCAAGGCGAATGTCCTCCATAGAGAAAGTCCTAGTGAGAATATCATTCTCCATATCAAAGACCTTGCAAGAAGGCAGGACAGAAGAAACAGGGACCCCATCCTCCGGCATCTCAGTCCACCTAGACTGAAAAAAATTAAGAATCTTATCCCTGATCACCTGCGGATCATCCTCAGACTGACCCTCATCATCAACTAAACACCTGATGTGATTCGCCGCACGCCAACGTAAAATAGTCTGATGGAAGAATCTCGTATTGCGATCCTCCTCCTTAATCCACTAAATACGAGACCTTTGCCTCCAATAAGTCTCCTGCTGCATCAAAAGAGAATGATGGATGGCCAAGGTAGATCTTAGGGTAGACATATCCAAATCAAGAAGAAAACCCTCCTGATCCTCCTTGGTCTGCAACGAAGAGATAATAGACTCCGACTGCTCAACTTGCCTCATAATATCCCCCACCTCCCTCCTGTTTCAGCTAGAGAGCCTACGGTTGGTAAGATGCAGACGTCTAGAGAGTCTATAAGTGGCACTCCCTCTGACCGGCATCCGCCAAACTTGAGAACTGATATGCCTCATTGAAGAATAAAAAGTCTAGAACTTCTCAAATTTGAACTGCCTAGAGTGGTGAATAATCACATCAGTAGAAATAAGGATAGGACAATGATCAGAGCCAATTCTGAGCAAATGAGTAATAGAAGCAGACGGAAATAGCTGAAGCTAGTTGGCAAAAGCCAAGCCCTATCCAGTCTCTTCCAGACTCTGGTAGACCCCTGGCAGTTATTGCACCAGATGAACTGAGATCCAGCAAAGCCCAAATCCAAAAGACCCATCGAGGAAATGAAATTCCTGAACTCAACAATATCCGAAGACCCAACAACATGTCTACCCTCTCTCTTCTCAGAGGCCCCCACAATACAATTAAAATCACCAGCAATGAGGGAGGGAAAACCCAGGCCAAGAAGCGAGAGGATCTCATCCCAGAGCACTCGACGAGCCCTAAAATCAGTACTAGCATAGACCCCAGAAAGCAGCCAGAGAGCAGAGGACCCCTTCGATACGACCAGAGCTACCTGCTGACCACACCCGTGGAAGGCATCGACATGGACTTTATCTGGTCTCCATAACACCAAAATGCCTCCAGAAAGACCAACTGACTCAATAGCATAAGATTCCCACTATCTAGAGATCTGTTTCCGAAGCCAAGTAAGACTATCCCCAGACAACCGAGTTTCTGACAGGATACATATATCAAAAGTATGAAGCTGGTGAAGCCTTCCAAAAGAAGACCGAAATGAGGGTTTCAAGGCCCCTCGCACATTCCAAACAAGAATCTTCATTTAGAGTTAGGAGAGAGAGGGACCCTAGCCATGTCCCCAGTCACCTGTTCAACAATATGATCATTAGACAGCAGAGGACCCTTAGCTCCCTGATCACAACACTCATCCACTTGGATCGAGTCCATAGCCTCAGTGATACCATCCTTCAGAATGGCATTCTTAAGATGGGCGACTGCCACGTCATGGTCCAATCCGACCACCTGAACCTGCTGGGATGATCCTAGCATAGATTTTGGGACCAGACTGTCCTTCCAATGAGATTTTAGCACCCTCATCCTGGCCAAACCCTCCGTGCCCCTAGGGGACTCAAGCGATGCCGAGAATGTAAAAGAGCCCTTCTCAATATCTTCACCTCGAAGAGGTGCTTTCCCCTTGGCTTTGGATGCCTTGGACACAACCCTCTGCGACACAGGCTCCACTGGCCGCGCCCTCTTCGATGGGCCAGACAGACTAACTCCACTAGACTTAGGGCTCCCAGACACAAAAGGGTTATTGACCAAATTCTCAGAGTTCACAGACACCATAGGAACTGAGACCAAAGAGCTAGTTTTCAGTTCCTGGGATCCACCCTCCACTCCAGCTGGCACGTTGCCTTCAGACCGGCACGTTGGATTTCTAGACAGAGAGAAAGGGATCAGGGGGCCTGAACCAGCAATCTCCAACAGAGTCTGCTTGACCCTAGCCCGAGACAAAGCTCTCAGCACCAAAGGCAGCTCACCCTCAACAACCAGCACTGAGGAAGACAGCCGGCACGCAGGCCCTTCAGACATAGTGGCTGACCTGAGGGAAGAAGAAGAGGGAGCCCGGGAAATTTTCGAAGAGGGGAAGGCACCCGGACCCTTCGACCCCCTGGAAAGCTACCTCTGTGCCAATTTCTTAGGTAATTGCCAATCATCCTTTAAACCAGGAGAAGAAGGCGTTGACTTACCCGAAGCAAAGGAGTGCAGGGGATCTGGCTGCTGCATCACAGGAGTCTTCCTTCGTCTCAAATCTACCATCCAAGGCCCGAACCGGAAGCCCGAAGAGGAAGAGGAGGAAGCCGGCCCCAAACCACAATCCTCGGAGAGATGCAAGGATCCACAGGAGCAACAGATTCCGTCAAGATTCTCGAAGGAGAACTGCTGCCAGAATGGATTACCAGAGCCTCTAATCCGAGCACCGGGCCGAAGAGGCTTGCTCAGGTCGACACTAACGCAAGCACGAGCAAAGCTGCTGCGTTTCCGATCCCTGGTGGAGTCATCGGAGTACAGGAACTTTCCAGCAGTAGAAAGGATTGAAGACAGTGCATCATCCGACCAGAATTCTATTGGGAGAAGTGGCAGACGGATCCAAAGAAGCGCCTGAAGAAGCGAGCTCTTCGGCGGAACAAATTTCGGTTGCCACTCCGCCACAGCAATGGGTTGGCCATTAACAACCCATGGTCTATGCAAGACAAATTCCGTAGCTTTAGCATCTTCAAACCGGAGGAGATAGTGACGGTGCGCCAGCGCCACAGCTTCTATGTTCCCCGAGATGCTGGCACGATGAAGCTTGTGCACTAGCACCTCCGGAGGGACCCAACGCGCCAAGCTACGAGCGAAGATTGCCTGGTCCTTCCATTTGCCGATTTCCTCCTCCAAGGACCGCACCAGAACTTGGATGATATCCGGAAACAGCCGCTCCAATTCTGCTACAACAATCGGAGAAGGAGTAGGGGAAACCCACTCGTAACGGCCAGAACGAGCATGGCTCCAAGGCATTACAGCATTCAACGGGGCATCAGAGCCGACTGGAGGCTGGGAGGAAGAACTTGCCATCACCGAGAAAAAACAGAGACGAAATCAGCAACAAAGGACACAGAAGCTAAAAAATCCCATGTTAGAGAGGTACCAAATTGGAGAATTATTGTAGGTGAAAGCTCTGATATATACGAAAAGACTTTCAAGGTTATTAAGATGAAATCCTAAGACAAGTTAGCAGCCTAAAGAATTTCAGGCTCCATTTTCTGCTCTCCTATTCCATTACGATGAAACAAAATAATTTAGCTTCAGGATTCTGATAGATTGAAATTAAATATATTAATCCCTATCATATATACAGAAATATGGGATCAATATATTTATCATAAATAATAAAGCTAATCATGATCAATAAATACCTCCAGCCATTGCAATGAGGGTAAGGTTCTTCCACATCTTGCGGTCTCTTTCAGCGATGGTGTAAACTTTCTCGATGAGACCAGGCGCAGGGACCCTTCCCGTTTTTATATTTCTTTATGCCTTATCTTTTCATCATAGAGGGCGCTTTAAACGGATATGGTTGGAGATTCTTATCTTAATCATGAATTTAAATTCAAAATTTGAATTCACGTAATCCCTCAATATCGGAATATAGGACCACCTTAGTCCACCTTAATCGTATCTAACCGATACGCTTAATAGAGAAAAACTAACAGATTCTACCATAAAGGTTTAGAAGCAAAGGTAAAAAGGGGCATGGCTAATCTAAGCATCTTCCCAAAATATGATCCTAGAACCCTGACCCATGGAGAAGCAGTGCAATTCCTAAATCCCCAGGTGTCTTGGATAAGGCTTTTCTAAACTAAAGAGATCGCAACTGAGACTATATGTATTCTCACACTAAATCTTCTTTTGAAAAAATACTAGGTCTGATTTATGAGAGGCTTTCCATGCACAGCTAGAATAAGAAGAAATAAGCTTTCACAACCATTTGCATAGAAGAGCTTTAGGTAGTGTTTGAAATAGGAGATAAGAAGGGATATCCAGGGGATATCCCCTCTTATCCCCAAAAGCCATAACTATAAGGGATAGGTGGGAATAAAGTTAACCAAAGGGATAATCCATGGTTAACCATGAGATATCCCCTCAATTTATTCCCTAGAAAATACAGAAATAGCTGGTTATCCCTCCAAATAAGAGTAAAAAAAAGTTATCCTATGGATTTACCTTTTGCATTTGATATGATCAATGGGATAGCCAAGGGATAGCCAGGGGACAAACTTTATCCCGTACACTTATCTATGGATAATATTTTTCTATTAAACACTACCTTAGTGAAGAGCTGAACGTCTTTAATGCCTAATCTTTCTTTTCTTAGATTTATGCATAGCTTTTCAATTCACCAAAAAATTAAATCCACTTATGCTTCAGGAGAGGCTCTCCTCAATTGATATGTTCTAGGGTATACTCATTTAGGGAGTTTGTCGCAACTGAACAACTTTTTTTTTTCTTTCCCCTAAGCATTATCTTCTATTTTACCTAGGAAAGCCTTTTACGCCCCTAATTGTCTTTTTACCTTTTTCTTTGACTAAGTTTTAAAGCATCAAGTTGTCAGACATTGAGGGTTCATTGCTCCAGACACTAGTTTTTCAAGGAAATATCACTTAAATCCAGCGAGTAGAACAAAGAGACAAGTTCACTGTAGCTCAGGCGGTGGACCCATGGCCCTGAGGTTTCTATATATTCTTCAGCCCTGAGTTAATTATTAGGCCTTTCGAGGCATTGAGGCAGCCTAATTTTGTTGGGAGCCAGGAAACAGAGCTCTTGTTCCCTGAGCCAATATAAATGTGGGTTGGTCACGAATATCATAGGACTAGCCGCATTAATTCCCAGATTAACCATTGCCCTGAAAAACTCCACTAAGGTTCTTCCATTTTTAACCTATCAAGGCAGTAAGAAGCAAGTTGCTTTATGAGAAAATACCTTGTCGTGGTTTAGAGACGCTTGAAAGACCAAATAATGGATTTATTTATATCATCCCATTGTTATAGCAAGAGGAATGATAGATTTAGATGCTAGTGTAACATATATTAATTGACCTAAACAAAGACCATCACAAGGACATAAGCAAGACAATGGGTGATGACTGTCTTTGAAAAACAAGCATATCTCGCATAGGAAATAGTTTGTAAAGTCTAATTCAAAAGTTATCATTATTATTGTGAGAAACGAAGCAGGCGCATGAACGGCCATTGAGGAGATTGTTAGGTGCGAGTGTTTGTTGCTATGTCTCATTGAACAAGCAACAATCATCTTGTGATGATCTTGAAATGCGACACTGACATACCTTATTTATTAGCTAGTGGTTGGCTATTACTGAGTACAAAGATGTTTTAGCAATTTAAGCTGCCGTAAGTTCAACATTTTACTTAGTGGTAGTACCACTTTGTTGTTGTCCACTGGAAGCAACTTGTTGAAAGAAAATGAAAAAGACTTTTATCTCCATCATAAGGGGATTGAGGAGTTATGTTCATGTTTTTATTTAACCCTGTATCTTAGCTTGGTTCACATATGATGGAATAACTACAATCCCTTGATTTTGTTATTATCAAATCCCTCGATCTTATCCTTATTGCTTTCATATAATCAATATATACATTAATCCTAATCCAAGACTTGAATGTGGAGCCACAAACAGACAGATAAATGGAGCATGATGGACTGAGAGGCCCTCTTGCGTTCTGTTTATATGGTAGAATAGAAATATTGAGATGCATAATTTACATGAACTACCCTCTTGAGATACAAATTAACCCTTGCTCTCAGTCAGAAAGCTAGCTAGTTGCAGGCTTTCATGAAGGTAACTTGGCTCTAAACGTGTTCAAGATGAAACAAGCAATGGGCTACTGATCATCCCATGTCAAAAGCCCTCCAATTAAATTTAGAGTTCTAGCATGGAAAGACTGAAGGAATATCCTCTGATCAATAATCCCCTATGGAGAGTCCAAACCCTCGTCCTTCTCGTTTCTAGGTAGCACGGGGAGCTATCAACTTGGCTAACTGCTCGTACCGTCCATGAGGTTCTTTCTTCCCTTCCTCTCTCCTTTCACAAGAGCTACCGTACCTAATGAACTAAACAATAGAGAATCAGAGACTGAAAGTCATTAGACAATAATAAATTAATGCACCATGGGATAGCCTTAAACAGTCGGCGGATGTAGATAATGGAGGGGTGGCTTTCCACTCTTCATGCAGCAATAAGCTACTGCTCCTCTTCTACTGACTCCTGTAGCTCTCTCCAAACTCCAAGGTTCCTTGTTCTGCTATATTATTGCTTTCTCTTTTGACCCCCCCACCCTCTATATCCTATCCTGATGGATAAACTGTTCCAGCTCTGAACTGAACTCCAAGAAAGAAGCAGTGGAAGGAGAAGGCACCATTCCAGAGGTAGACTCCTCTCAGGTCAGACGAAAGGACGTCCTATGAGTATTAAAGGGAGGGAAAGTTCAAGCATGACAAGAAGATGCCGGAAGCCAGGTTAGTGGGCAGGTTTGTGCTCTGTGCCCGTGGCTAAGTTAACAATTTTTAAAGCCTTTAATGTACCACCCTACCACATTACGATGAGATAATTCTGCCGCCCCTAGAGTAACACTCATCTTTGCTCGTGCCCTCAGTCACTACTTCTCTTGACGTAGACTTTATATTATTTAAACAAGCTTCCAATAAAAAGCTATGCTGCAGCTGTCATTACTATAACAATTTGTGAATCCATTTCTCATCAATTTTCTCTTTCAGGCACACCAAACTCATTTTAATTGTATGCAAATTCAAGCGATTTAGAAAGGAAAATGCTTTGCATGTTGAGTGCATACAAAAAATTCTTAGAGTCTACTATAATACTAGCTTGGCAGCTTAACATTCAACTATACCCATATGTCACACTAATTTCTACAATGCTAATTTTCTTGAGACGATACATAAAACCATGCTCTCTATCATCACTCAGCAATGAGAAGTTACTTCTATTTTATCCTCACCATGAAGGGAAGCTTGGCACAACCAATGGTTGAAAACCCGGGCAGCAGTGTTTCGAGTAGAATTTGGAGAGGAAGTTGTGAAACAGTGGATAGAGTTTCTGAAACAGTCGATGGAAAGTTTCTGAGTGGGATTCTCAAGAGAGATCTGAACTGACAAAAAGAGTTGGAATTCTTTTGACGACAGCTTCATGTCTTCTTATGTATGAAAAAATTGTATTATATCAGTTAATGCCTTGCATATATTAGTAAGCCAATCTGAATAATGCATCTCTTTAACGAAAATAATTTATAGGATAATGATTTATGGCTGATCTCTTCTTACTTCATTAATTTTTGGTTTACAGAAATTTTTATAAGAAAATGATAAGTTAAGATACCCTTCAGAGCATTAAGGCTTATCATTTAATATAGCATTATATATAGTAGGTACTTTAACAACCATAAAATTTATCATAATAATCTTATCGATCGGTTCTTTTTTCATAAGTAAAAGGTAGAATAATGATTCCTTTAGCTCCGGCAAGGCTTACAGTGAAGCCAACTAAGAGTGCATTAGTAGATTTTAATCTATCTAAACTAACATCCATTTTTTGAAAAGCATCATAATAAAGAATAACTAAACTACCATTATCAATTAACATTCATTGTGCTTAAAAATTTGCGATGACAACAATAATAAGAAGGTAGCATCATGTGGAATACATGCCCCTTGAAGATCCTCATCGGAAAACATGATGATCAATTCCTCAGTTTTTGACTTCTTTGCAAAGGGTTCTTCAGCTTGAATCTTTTTGGTGTAAGCCTTTTCGGCCACGAAAGATTCTCCTCCAGCTACTAATCTTTCATGAATTATATTTATAATACCAATAGTTAGTCGGTTGTCTGACTTAACTTTGAATTATGTTCTTACTTTTCTTGCTGGATGAACCAATCAAGATAGCCTCTTCTAATTAAATTTTTGATTTCATTTTTCAGATGCATGATTCTTCTATATCTTGGTCATGGTCTTGATGAAAATGACAGTAATTGCTCACATCTTTTTCTCCTGCCTTGCGTTTATCTTTTCTGATCTCTAGATGATTTAACCTTCTTTATTGATTTGCATCAAAATTTTAGTACAAGGAGAATTAAGTGGGGTACAGAGACCTTTGGAAAGAAGAAAATGTCCAAGCTTGGTAAGAAAATTTCTATGATATTTGGGGCTTCTTGTGCATTTCTTTAGATATTCAAGCTTCTCTTTATGAGCATTTTCTTGATGGATGGATTTCTTTCTCCTTGTGAATAACTGAAGTCTCTTTAGCATTTATGTATTTTTTTGCTCGGCTAAGTAATCCACCAAAGACTTTTGGAGGCCTTTTTGTTAAAAAAAAAAACTAAAACGAAAATTTCTTACCCACTTGTGAGAATTGCCACAGCAAATGATGCATCAAGATCCTTTAGTTCTATTGCTTTAGAATTGAAGCATTGTAGATAATCCCTTAAAATATTCATATTTTCTTTACTTAATACTTATTAGAGAGGCTAAAGTTTTTTTGTGCTTTTTACTGCTTATAAAATGACCTATAAATTAATAGCTTGCTAACTTAATGGAAAGAACTAATTGAAGAAAGTCTAAGATTCATATATCAATTCTTGTAGCTTTCTTGAGTGTTGCTAGAAATGCTATGCATAAAATGACATATAGTGCTCCATGCAATAATATAAAGGTTTTAAAACTTTTCAAGTGACTCATTGTGTCCCATCATATGGCTCTAGTTGTGTAGTATTTTAAACTTTAGAGAAAAAGGAACAGACTTCTTGGTAAATCAAGGATCAATAGAGAGATCCCGATTATCAAAGGACCTTATCCTTCAATTTTGTACTAGAGATATATATATCTACCCAATTTTCTAATCTATTTCTTTAAATCTTCTATCAATGTGAGCATTACTTTGGACTGCTTGATCAATGATCTCATGTGTAAAAGAATGGAAATCTTCTGCAAGTAAATGGTCAGCTCCATTCTTAGTCTGATTTTCTTGAGGTTGACCATAATTATCTTTCGTTCTTTGGTACTCTTCTCTCATTTTGAGGATAACCAATTTTTAACCCAAAATCTTGATCTGTTGGACGGTTTTGTGACCCCTTGAACTGCTAACTGTTTTCTTTTTCCTTGTGTCCTTGATTTTCTCGTAAAGAATCCTGGTTTTGAGTCTTTTGAACAAAAATACTCTGAACAAGGCTTGTTAAAACATCAAAATTTTATTGATATTCTTGATTTCTTTTGAGTAGCCCATAAAGCTGACTTGGGAAATGTAGTAGGACTACTTCAAACTTCTTCTGATTCTTGGGACTTTCTAGGAACTCGGCTCATTACTCCTTGATTGTTATTTGGACCTAACTCCTTTTTCTTGGGTAGCATTATGAAGGATTATGGCTTTTTGTTCAATTTTTCATGAACAATGCTAATCTATTAATGCATTTTTCTTGATCAAAATACCAATGGATGAAACTTAAGGAAATCAGATGAGCACAAACTTCAATCGAGAACCTTGGCCTGCAATCAGAAAACTTTAGCCCAAGAAGTAGCCTTGGTCTAAGAAATATGTCCGTAATTACTGATATCACGTAAAGGTCCCGAGAGTTTCCTTTCAACTCAATATTCTCAATAGGAAAAATTAGAGCTAGAAAGTAATACAAGAAAAAATAAAGAGAGAGAATAGTGGCTTACTTGGGCCTTCTTCAATATAAGTAGCATAGGTGAGTTAATCATGTTAATTTTGGATTAAACTTTCTTAAGTGTAAGTGGCCCATGATCTATTTTGTGGATCTTTGTTGAATTGATTAAATCTATATTAGATTTAGTTAACTATAAGATAATCTGAATAATTTATTTTAACCAATCAAATAATTCTTATGAATCATAAATTTTTCTATTGTCACATGCCTTTATCATAATAGTTCATCAAATTAACTCATCATCAATATCAATAGCCAATACTAAAATTTCTAAGACATTCATTTACATCATAATTTTACTAAGTATCTTGATAGGCAACCACTGAATGAAAAGATAAATGAAAAAGTTTTGCTGCACCGGGTGTGGTGCAGCAGGAGCTGTACCATATCCGGTGATTGGCATTGGTGTGTGCGTGCATGCACACATGCCAAAGGTAAAAAAGTCATTTTTTCCTTTGATCCGCTCTGCGTATCAATTGCCGAGTATGGTGCGTGCGAGCTGCACTACACCTGATGCACAAAGACTTTTCGAAGATAAATAAAGACGACGGTATGAGCTTCCTCCTATGAGTTTTTTAATGGTTCTTATGCAGCAGGTTTGGTTAATTTCTCTGGATGAGTCTGGTGTTGATAATTAGCAACTCAAGATGGTGTACTGCGTGCAATGTATTTTTTAAACTTCTGTGTTAAAGTATTTTTCCAATTGTACTTGGGTTTTGGGCTAGGGTGAGATCAAACTAGTTTCAGCCCGAGATACAGAACACACAATCAAAGCCCAAAGACGTGTGGTCTCTATGCATGAAAAAGACTTGCCGCACCGAAGGGTGGTGCAGCAAGTGCACATCAGGCTCGCGGATTGATTGCGCATGCATGTGATGCACAATAAGATTCATTAAATTTCGGCATGCATGACAGTATGAACGCGCGAACAATCCATACGTTCGATGTGCCTTTGCTGCGCCGCCCATCGATGCAGCAAGTATTTTCCCTCTATGCATACCAATTTTGTCCAAAACAAGCATGGTTAACAATAAAGGATGGGAGTACGTTAACATTCGCATGTGTGGACACACAAATGTAAAGAATTTCTCTAGTAATATTTTGCCTAACTCATCTACAATTTATACGGTTTAGCCCTTAAAACTCTTATGAATATATTGATCCTAGTTTTTAAATTTATTTTAAACATAATGTTCAAGTGAAATTTAAGTGCATATTGTTTCTTTCCTTCAAACCATGCTAACTTCTACAATCATTTCTATTTAATGCTTTTGTAGTGCAGTACTTGCACATGTATCTTCTCTTTCTTTTCCTATAAAATTTTCCCTAGCAATTTCAAGATTGCATTCAATAATTTTCAGTCATATTAATTTATTATATAAGCATTTAAAAATGATAACATAGATATACCTTATTTCAAATTTAAAAATAAGTTTAAAAATAAATAACATATATATTCCTTCGCATTAGCGCGTGATCAATCATCTTGAACGATGTGTGCATTCTACAGTGCGCAAAGATCTTTCCATGAAATTAAATAATGTAGGCCTAATTTGCTGTGTGCCCAATCAGTGTTAGGCCCACACCGAGCTAAGCCATTTAGGCCTACTTAGTGCGGGCTTGAGTAGAATTGCAATAATTTTAGGCTAATGGGCCTCATTCAGTTTAATTAAATTCGAATAAAGCCATTTAAGCCCAAATGTCATGTTCGGTGGGCTAGTCAAAGCAAAATAGGTGGGCTAAATGTTTGGGCTATAAAAGTATTAATTTGATTAATCTTGGTTTGCACCTACCTAAGCATAGGTTCAATAGATATGAATGTAATTTTTAGCAATTTTATTAATAAGGATTAAATTGATTTTGCAATAATTGCATATGATTATTGGTGAATGATTGATGCTTAGCAGATTGGTAGCTCAAAAGGATGCCCTGAGATTCATGCTAGAAATATACGGTGGTATGAGTTATGGATTTAGATTAGCATTTAAGGTAGGAATCTTATGCTTATATTTAAAAATATATATTTTCTGCATATATTTCAGGCAGTGGCATTGACAGTGTGTTTGACTCAGTTCATATATATTATGTTCTACGACGCTATTATGTTTTGAATTGACAAATCATGTTGCACTATCATAAATGATGCTATTATGACTTTATAATGTCATATGCCATATTATATTGTCATGAGTTTTAATTTCTGAATGTGATATCTGATATAAAAAATATGATGAGATGACTTGATGTTAGTACCTGAGCTAGTTGCTGTAGTATTGTAAAGGTGACATCAGTGGTAGGGCATGTAAGATGAAGCGCAGCCCGAGTGGGTCAGAGTCCTACCCAGAGGCTGGTTGCTACTGAGGCAGAGTTGGAGCGCAACCTGGTTGGCCGAGCGAGTCGAAGTCCTACTCGGGAGGCTAGTTGCCATTGAGGTAAAGATGAGCTGCTGAGGCAGAGATGAAGCACAGCCCGAGTGGGTCGGAGTCCTACTTGCGAGGCTGTTGCTGCTAAGGCAGAGTTGGAGCATAGTTCGGGTGGCCGAGCGGGTCGGAGTCCTATCCAGAAGGTTGGTTGCCGCTGAGGCAGAGATGAAGCATAGCTCGAGTGGATCGAAGTCCTACCCGAGAGGCTAGTTGTCGCTGAGGCAGAGTTGGAGGACAGCCCGGGTGGTCGAGTGGGCTGAAGTCCTACCCAGGAGGATGTTGCCGCTGAGCATAGATAAGGCCGCTGAGGCAAAGTTCAGATTTTTGAGACTGGCCCGGGAGCTACTGCGACCAACTTGGGGGCTGCTAAGATTGACCCGAGGGTTGCTGAAACAGATCTGAGGGCTTTTTGGAACCACCTCAAGGGTTGCTTCGGCCTGCCCAAGTGGTGACTCGAGGGTCGCTGAGACTGACTCGAGAGCCATTTTGAACCGACTCGGGGGGTTCTTGCGCCGGCCCGAGTGGTGACTCGAGGGCTGCTGAGATCGACTTGAGAGCTTTTTTGAACCGACTCGGGGGTTTCTTGTACTGATCTGAGTAGTGACTCAAGGATCGCTAAGACCGACTTTAGAGCCTTTTTTATCTGACTCGGGGGTTTCTTGTGCCGATCTGAGTGGTGACTCGAGGGCCGCTGGGACCAACTCAAGAGCCTTTTGGAACTGCCTCAGGGGTTTCTTGCGCCAGCTCGAGTGGTAACTCGAGGGTCAATGGGACCGACTCGAGAGCCTTTTTGAACCAACTTGGGGTTTCTTGTGCTGGCCCGAGTGGTAACTCGAGGGCTGCTGGGATCGACTCGAAAGCCTTTTGGAATCATCTTGGGGGTTGCTTGGGCCTGCCCGGGGATTGTTGAGAAGTTGATTTTCATAATGTAAGAAGACAGGAGGTCCTACTTGGGTGGCTTGTTGGATGTCCTACCCAGGTGGCCTATTGGAGGCATCCATCATGGAGTCAAGAGGTCCATCTTCATCCGTGGAGAGACTAGACGATGAAGTATCTCAGGTTGTCAATTTCGTTTCGGATTATGATTCGTTTAGCTTATGAAACGAAATATTTCGGTATCGGACCGTTTTAGTGCTTGTTTCGGATATATATAAAATAAAAATTTTATTCATAATTCATATTCTTTTAAATAATAATAACAGCATAAAAATAAAGAGTTTAATTTTAAGAGTTATATATATATATATATATATATATATATATATATATATATATATAATGAAAAATTTATTCATAATTTATATTCTTCTAAATAATAATAACAATAAAAATAAAGAGTTTGAGTTTTTAAGAGATGCGATCGTGGGGATAGGGTAACTAGAATTTTTTTTGTTATTATATATATATATTAAAATGGTGATAGGGTAACTAGGATTTTTTTTTGATATTATATATATATATATATTAAAATGGTTCTGAAAGGTTTAATAATTCATAAATTGGTCTTCAAAACATATTTTACTGAAACGGCCGAAACATACCAAAATGGCCAAAACGGCCGAAATACGTCGAAACGCACCGAAACGGCCGAAAAATCTTCCGAAATGAAACGTAGTACTTATCTTTTTGGATAAGCTACCGAAACGAAACGTCTCGATCGAAACGGTCGAAACGGAACGAAATTGACAACTTTGGTTTATCTTCTTCCACTGATTTGAATACTTCAGCATGTTGACGACCTGCCCTCCAGGGAATCATGTCGACTGAAGGTGGGAGATGCCGGTGCCCTCGCTTGGGCTCCCTCCCGTGTCGCCGTCCATAGGAGGGGGGACCGTTTGGATGATGAGTGGGAGATCGAGGCCGCTTGGGGGCTTCATGACAGTAATGCTCTTGTTGGTGAGCTTTAGGGCACTTTTGCTGGTGAGCTTGATGGTGCTCTTGCTAGTGAGCTGAGCTTGATGGCTGTTCTAATGGCGCTCCGGTGAGGTATGGCTGCGGTAAGTCACTCGGCAGGGAGATTCCACACCAATGGAATGATGGCCAGCCCGAGCAGCAACTAGCAGGGAAGCAGAAGCTCCTGGTTGCTGCTTTGTGGCCATGGAATATTGCTCTTGTAGCTTCTGTACAGTTGCCATCAGTGCTTGGACTTATTGGGTGATGGCGGCGAGCAGGTCTGCTTGAGTGGACTGAGGAGGTGACGATAGTGGAGTAGGGAGGCTGGCTTTCTGTTGCTCAGCTCATCACGAGAATGCTCTCAAGCGACTAGTAAAGACCTCTTGGGCTCTTGTCATCACCATCTTTTTTGATCTAGGGGAGATAAGGATTTGCATGCTAGCATTGCTGACAATCCGTGCACTGCCCCTTACTTGGCGCGCCAATCTGTTGATGCTAAATCACCCTCCTCAAACATCCGTGAGCGTTCGGTAGACTTCTTTATTGTGCCAAGGGTCTTCTAGCAGGCTTCGCTCGATCGAGAGCCTGCAAAAAGTCCTAGAGATCGAAGATTTTGGCGGAGACCCTCCAACGTTTAAGTCAGTGCTCTGGACAATAGTCGTGAGCTTGAGAAAGCTCAAGAGTTAGAGGAAAGAACTCTGTATGAGCACTTTAAGTGTTTAGGAGTAGTTGCTTAGCTTGGCTTACCTAGTCGGGGGTCCCTCTTATCCATTTTATTGAAGTTTGGGAGACTTGAGGTGTGATCAACTATTAGAGCATTTATGGTAAGAGCAACAATAATGGGGCTTGCTTCCTTGTGGCATGTCAGGGCTGGTAGACCGTGTCCCGTCAGAAATGGGTGGCCGCATCTAGTTAGTGGGCCAAGTCCCATCAAGCGTAAGAGGCCATAGCAGAGTTGGTGGGTCGCTTGATTTGGATGGTTGCTGTACGTTGCTACAGGCTTGTAGAGCATGGACGGCCGTTACGACGTTTGTCAGATATGTCCCTCATGTCGCACATATGTTATTCTACTTTGAGATGTACGAACAATGGTGGAACCAAACATGTAGGCCTCACAATATAGCCACTGAGGCTCTGCTTGGATGGTTGATCACCACCATTGATTGGGTATTGTCTCTTCAACCCCATCAGCTTCTCCTGTCAAAGTCATGAACACATGCATGAATGATCATTAGGAAGAGCAACTTAGAGCATGGGTGGTAATGACTCCTCCATGTGCATGTCTTATTTCATGCATGGGTGGTACGTTATTGGCTTGGCCTTCGTTGCCTCTGAGGAGGCCGATGCCGAGTCTAACTGGCTGAGGCTGACTTGCTGAGTCCGAGTTTGACTGGCTGAGGCCGAGGCCGACTGGCTGAGGCTGACTGGCTGAGGCCAAGGTTGGCTGGCTGAGTCTGACTGACCGAGACCGAGGCTGACTGACCGAGTTTGACTGGCCAAGTCGATTGGCTAAGGCTAAGGCTGACTAGCCAAGGCCGACTTGCTGAGTTCGAGGCTGATCGGCCGAGTCCGACTGGCCGAGGCCAAGGCTAACTAGCTGAGGTTGACTAGTTGAGACCGAGGCTGGTTGGCTGAGTTTGACTGGCTAAGGCCGAGTTTGACTAGCTAAGGCCGAGGCTGACTGATCGAGTCTAACTAGCCGAGGCTGACTAGCCAAGGCCAAGGCCGAGTGGAAGAGGCCGACTCAGTGGTCAACTCCAGAGGCCAAGTTAAAGAGGCCGACTCCAGAGGCCAAATGGAAGAGGCCGACTCCAGTGGTCGAGTGGAAAAGGCCGACTCCGAGGGCCAAGTGGAAGAGGCCGACTCTAGAGGCCGAGTAAAAAAGGCCGACTCCAAAGGCTTGACTCCGGGGGCCGAGTGGAAGAGGCCATTCTAGAGGCCAAGTAGAAGAGGCGACAAAGGAGGCCGAGGCCGAGGGTCGAAGCTGACTGACCCAGGTGCAGTTGTTGTTTCTTATGGGGTTTATTGTCCCCATCAACAATTAATACCAAATTGATGTTGAAGCGTAGATTCAAATTAGACCTATACCATATTTCACTCGGATATTGTTTAACAGTTAAGGCACTTGGTTCCGGGTATTTTCTTGGAAGAAAAATTCTACAGTTTTATGTTTTGGTTGGGCTAAAAGTAAGGTACCATAATTACCTATTGTGGGATTCTTCCTTCAATATACTATGATAGCTTTAACATTCAATGATGGTGTTGCATTATTGCTTATTACTTTGTTTTTAAATTCTCATATGAATGACATTTGTGGCGTTAATTACAGAAATTTTAAATTGATTTCCAGTTGGTATAGATGCATAGCAGATTTTGTTGAAAATAAAAAGCATATCTGCAGAGATATCTTTATTATAATTTCTTTTACCACCACACTTTTTAGTAATCATTTTATAATCCCCCTGCAGGAAAAAGAGAGGGAAAAAGTTAAAGAACGGCTCAATAAGTGCAATAAAGAACGATTGCTGGTTTTCTGTGAGTTGCTTGACATCCCTGATGTTCAAGCCACTACAAAAAAGGTTGGTTACTTGTAAACTATGCCCTCATTCTTTTGGTAAAAGTATAGTGTATGTTTCTATTTGTTTACCTACATTGTACTTCCAGAAAGAAGTCTCAGACAAATTACTGGAATTTTTGGAATCTCCACATGCGACCAGAGATGTTGCACATGCCGAGAATGCAGAGGTTTGTGCTTCTTCTGACATTGAGATGCCCTAGTTGAAATTAACTTGTGTGAGACTGTTCCATGATATGCCCCTTTCATGAGATATTTTGATGATTTTTCTTGCAGAGAGGCAGAAAACGCAGGAGGATCAAAGAGTCTAGTCAGACGGCATATGGAGAAATAGTTTCTGATATAAAATATAAGGTTTGCATACTTACTGAGTCTTACTCTCCGATATGTTAGTTTTTTTATTAAATTAAGATGTTTATTTAACATAATCACTGGTCTAACGTTATATTTAATCTAGAGATATTGGTCAACTGTCTTACACCATTAGATTGTGAGGTCATCTTTTTCAAATTTGAGAAAGAGACATGCATTAATCCAGTGGAAATAGTGATACTTGTACATCTGTTTTGTGCATATCCTTTTTCTTTAAATCAATTTAATGAGTTCTTTCTGTCCATGAGTGAATGGCATAAACATTACAAGCTAATGGTTCCTCTTGGCTAATGCAATTTTTTTTTTTTTTGATTTGTGGGAGGAACCATTTTGATGTCCAGAAACAAATGAGCCCTAGTAGGGAAGTAAAACGTTTTCACCCAAAAAAGGGTTCTGGAACAAGAATCAAGGAAAAATATTTGCCTATTAGAAAAGTTTTCATGCGAAATCTGATAAAAGCCCTTCCAAACCTGTTTCGAAGAAGACTAGAATAGCAGCAAAGGATGAACAAACCTCTACAAAAGCAAAAGGGCCCTCTTCCAAGGAGCCATTGAGTAAGGGATCTAAGGCTAGTTTGAAGGAGAAAGCTGTTTCAATAAAAAAGAACTCCGCAACAATCACCAAAATCACAGCAAAACAGAGTGCTGCAGTTAATAACAGAGATGCTGACAGGCCTTCAACTCCAAATCCCGAAGGAAAGGCAAAAAAGATGGACAGAATGATGAAAAACAACCGTGGTCAAGAAGACAATTGAGAAAAAGGCTGCTAAGTCTGCACCAAATGCTGCTACTGTGGGAAATAGTAACTTTTACTGGCTGCTTGAATAGCCAGACTTTGTCATATTTTAACTATTTGTCATCACATTTCCATCTTGAAAAAATAGTTTCACTCAGAGTTATCAGAAATACATGGCTGGAAATGAACTAATTTAATTTGTGGAACCTAAAGAGAACAGCCCTGTTTTGCATTTTTATTTTCATAAAAAAATAGAAGACTCTTGCAAAAATACATTTGGTGATTGAAAATAAAAAAAATAGATTTTCAAAATAGTAAAAAACTAAAAATAGTTTAAAGATGTTATTACTTATTTCCATCAAATAAAGGAGAGAATAAAAAATAAAAGCCATAGAAAAGTACAAAGGTGAATGATATGTATCCTCTTAAATTTTTCTTCGCCTCTTCTTTTAAGAGACATTATTTATGATGAAAATAAAAGCTAGAAAACTTTTTTCTTTCACCTACCAAACACATTCTGTAAAAATTAGAAATAAAAAATAAAAACTATTTTCAGAATATCAAAATGAAAAATGTTTTCAAAAATCAATTCATCATAATTGATAATCCGTTCCATTCAAGATTTTCCTGCTGAGTGAGCTGTCTCCTTAGAGGCAATTTCCAGCAACTCCTGTGATTCTAACACTGTAAAATCAAAATGCTAGCTTGCTGTCGTGCTGAATAAAGCGCTGGAAAAAGAAAACATAATCGAACTTCATCCAGCCAAGCATCTTCCAAAGAGTAGAAATTAGAGCCCTTACCCGATCAAGATCTGACTTTGCCTCAACGTTGTGAGGCTCGTTTCTCGACTGTTTTTAACTGTATTGTACGTTTTCTTTTCTCTTAATAAATTGCATGGTCTTTAACCTCTCTTTCACTTGAAAAAAGAAGGATATATATGATGTGGTTGTTTGCTGGATGCTGTGAAATATGATCACATTGTAAAGGGCCTGGTGAAAGTCCATGTTCAGATTCTAGGAACGCAATTCCAGGCAACCAACCATGATGGTTGTTGCCGGTTGTGATATAATATGGGTGAAAAGGTTTGGGAATATGGCTGTTTTTCAACATGAGAAGATAGAGGTGTCCATTTTGGTCTCAATTTTACGATAACAATTTTATTTCATTTTATTTTTTTGACAGCTACTATGACAATTTTATCATATTTATGTAAGCACAACACTAATATTTGTGTATGTTGCCCAGACGTAGCAACCCAAGAGGGAGGTGAATTGGATTTCTTAAAAATTTAATTAACTAACAAGTATGTGCACTTATATTTTCTTTCACAAATAAATAACGTGTAGTGATTTGAGGCTAGTATGCAAGCAATCAAAGAAAATATCACACACAAACACAACAAGATTTAATATGGTTTGGCATCAAATCCGGTACCTACGTCTATACCCCAAGAACCTCTTGGGAATCCACTAACCACCACTAGCCTATCTGGCTAGCAAGCTTATTTTCGAGCACAAGCAAGCCTTACAAATACACTTTCGGGTAGACCTCTACCCAACCACGTTTCACAACTGTAAAACAAATCAAGGCACAAAGAATATAGTGTTTAATACAAAATGCTCCTAATAAATAAGCAGATATTCAATAATAAATATACTTAACAACTTGAAGAACTAAACAAGAGGTAGTTTCTTTCTTTAAGAACACCGCAGCAATAATGAAGTCTTCGTGGAAACTTTGAATGCTCTTCAAAGAGGGTTGTTGGAGCTTTATCACCACACCAAGAATCAACACTAAATGCACTTCGGTGGCTTTGAAACAATGAATGCAATTGTCCAATAAACCAAGATAAAATCTCTTTTTCAAAATAATATTTCTCTTTTCTTTCTTGCTTTCTTCCTTACTCCCGAACACTATTCAATTGACATATATATACATAATAGAAAAATATAACTGTTATCTGAACGTTGTGAAATCAACGGGAATGAGAGAGAGAGAGAGAGAGCAAGCCACACTTAGAAGCCTAATTGAGGAGTCCGATCATACAAGGCACAAGGCCGGTTGCTTAACTCCAGAGTCAGATGCCCAGAAAATCCAAACCATTTTTCCAATCGTTTGAAATACATGAATGCCAGGGAGAAGCTTATAAAGAGGTCTAGTCTTCCAACTAGAGAGTTGGAAGGCTAACGGAGAGGATCGGTCTTCCAAACCAGTGAATTAGAAGGCTAACGGAGGGGACCGGTCTTCCAAACGAGTGAATTGGAAGGCTAAGAGTGATATCAGGAAGCCACAAATAGTAAGCATGAAAAAGATAGTCGTCGAATTGAAATGGTTGGAAGGCCAATCAATGAGGTCCAGTCTTCCAACTAGGAGAGTTGGAAGCCCAACTTAAAGAGCCGTGAGGTGTCAGGAGACTTGAAACCGAAAGATAGTTGAGTCCGATCATCCAAGGCAAGACCCGGTCTTCCAGTCTTTAAGACTCGGTCATCCAACTAAAGCATCCAGTCATCCAACCCTTTAGAAGCCGTGGAGTGTCAGGGAAACATGAAACCAAAGCTCATTGGAAACCAGTCATCCAACTCCAAGACCCGGTCTTCCAACTATAACAACCGATCGTCCAGCCACAAGTGAATCAGGGAGAAGCTAAAGGCTTCTCAAAGTTGGTCTTCTAATCTAGGGGTTTAGTAGACTGAGAGGGGAAGTTGGAAGCCCAAAACCAAGTCTTGGTCTTCTAACATCAAGTCACATAGAAACCAGCACAAGGAAACATAGAGGCATTGAAAGTTGTCGGCTAGCACAAGCTCCCACTCGGCCGATCCCAAACTTCTGTGAAGCCATTAAAGAAAAAAAGAAAGCCATGGAAAATTGATCGGCCGGCACATGCTCTCGATCGCCTGATTAAACATCCAGTGGGCTAATCCATGTGGCAAACTTTCAATGCATGGGATAAACCAAGTGGCATTCAAAACACGGTTGCTAGATCGCAAAATCGATCAATCAGTGAACTCCTTTTAAGAATTGTTTGAAACAACGTAGAATTTAAATGAGAATTTGTAAAGTGATTGAAACCAATTCAAGATAATGCAAATATAATTAAACTTGAAAGTCATTTTGGTAATTAAACCATCCAAACATAAAACACATGAAAGTTATTCAGTGGTCATGAAATTCAAGTTCTTTCAAAAATAATTTAATCATCACAAACCTTTTGAAGATAAATTAATTTAAAAATATATTAATACTTTTCCTTCATTACCTTTCATCTTGAATCACAATCTACCTTAGACTGAAGCAAGTATATTCTTTCGTAATGAATAACCTAAAATGGATTAAACTTGACAGAGATGATGTTAGTATAATACTTAATTATTTTGTGTTCATCAAAATCAATGTGAGGTCAATAATCTTTCCTTTTTGATAATGACAAAACCATTAAGTATTCCACAATAGATAAATAATTTCAAATTAAAGCATTCCTTGGAATTTTGAAGAGTAAGACAATGCGTGCCAAAAATTTATAAATAGATACATTGCATAACTCCCCCTTTGGTTTTAAAATAATAAAATTTTCAAAAGTATGTGTTCCATTTCTCCCAAAAATAAGTTTTTAAAATATGAAGATCTTTCTCCCAAAAATAAGTTTTCAAAATATGAAGATCATAATGTATGCATTCTATTTTTTTCCCTTTTTGTCATTAATAAAAAAGAAGGTGAAAGGATATGAAATTTTCACTGTATGTATTTTCTTCAAGGAATGAAATAATTATAGCAAGTAATAACAATATAAGGATAAGCATAAGATTTTTAACAATAAGCAGATATTATAAAGTGCAGATTAAATCAAGAAGTCTTACAAACCATACAATAACATTTTACAAGCTAATAGCAACATTGGTCTTTAACAGTAAATAAAATTCATAAAAAAAATAGAATTGATAAAAAACATAGGTCCAGAAGTAATAAAACAAAAATACAAAGAAACATAAGCAAGGGTCCAGAAGCATCATCAGTCAATAACTTCAAAACGAGAAGAAGAAGATCCACGACCATGTCTGGAAGGACTAGATGAGTCCAGATGAGGAGCAGGTCGATGAAAAGAGTCTTCTTCTTGTGGAGACAACTGAGAAATGAAACTCTGAATTTTTTGGACAGGCTGTAGCAATCAGAAATAATTTTGGAGAGATTGTCTAGAGCAGACTGTGCCTTTTCAGTACGCACATGAAAAGAAGCGATCTCATTACTTGCAATGCCAACACTATCCAACAGAGAGTTTATATCATTTCTTAATTTAGAAATTTCAGCAAAGATTTTGGAAATGTCCACCATCTCGCCATAGTTGAATGCTTTTCCCTTAATTACACTGACGTTATGCTGTAACTCACATACGCCCCATTTAATTTCATTGAGGGAAGCAAACATAGAAGAGATGTGGGGGATAATAGAAGTTTCATAAGAATAAGAAGAGCTGGTTCTAGATCCACCAAGAAAAACAACATCAGAAATCCTTCGAACTAAAGTGTTCATGTCATCTGGGTCCATTTTAGTAACAATAGGATGACTTGATTTAGAGGGATTCTGGTCAAGAGGTGGAACATTGGGTGGTTGGATCAGCAGAAGGATTATTGACAAATGAAGGATTAACATTAATGGAAGGAGTGGGGTCAATGATCATCAGATCATTTACTTCAAACATATAAGAATAATTTATGGTAGGGTCAACAAAAACTTGAGATGAAGTAGAAAAATTTTGAGGTCCAGTAGAAAAAATTTAAGTCCAGTAGAAAGAATTTGAGGCAAAGCGGATCCCTCCCTCTGGACAGGTGCAAATGGGTCTTGCACCTTTCCTTTGTTTTTAGTCCACTGGCTGTCTACCTTAGTAATGCCCATAGAAATCAAGGTACGCTCATTGTAAATATCGATATGGCTAAGGTTAAAAACATTCTCACCTTTTACATTGACTCCAAAGTGTGCAAAAACATGGGTGAGAAGCTAGTCATAGGGTAGGACTGCTCTTGGTCTAATTAAAGTTTCTTTCATGACACAAAGCATTAAGCTGGGTAGGTTTAAAGGAAATTTGTTCACTACATAAAACATAATATCCAAGTCATGTTCATTTACATAATTGAAGCTGCCACTTCTAGGGGTAAGACATCTAGAGATTATATTGTGCAGCAGCCTCATCTCAACATTCAAATCTTTGGCAAAGCATGATCAATATTTGAAGCATCCTCAATGCCAAGAATAATTTTCATTTTGTACTTTTTACTTTCAAGGGTGTCTTCAAACTCACCAATAGCAGGAGTATTTAGAATTTCTCCTAATATATCTGTTAGGGTTTAGACCTTGATGAATAGCAATGGGATTCCCCGTTGAACAAGAACTAGAACTAAGGATTTCTAATCCTGTTAGGTTTAGACCTTTGAATATGGGACCTTTGAATAGCAATGGGATTCCCCGTTCAACAAGAACTAGAACTAAGGATTTCTAATCCTGTTAGGTTTAGACCTTGATGAATAGCAATGGGATTCCCCGTTCAACAAGAACTAGAACTAAGGATTTCTAATCCTGTTAGGTTTACTTCTTGAAAAGGAGGAAGATGGGGAGGAGAAAGAAAGGGCTGCCGCCCTATGATGAGAGAAGGGAATTTTTGGGAGAAAAGAATCTGTTCTCTATTCCATCCAAACCCTAGAGACTAGAGTTTAAATACATCCACGAAGTGGGCCAGGCCCAGACTCAACAAAAAACTCCCATGGACTAACCAATGAGATTAAACTAATCCCCAAGCCCGTGTACACCCGTGACTTGATTTAATCTCAACCCTTGGACTCAAACCCAGCCCAATACAAGTTAGCCCACCTGGGCCTTGATAGCACCACACCAGGCCCAACAATCTCCACCTTGGTGCTTTCAAGGCCTCAGCACGTCCACTGTGTCCATCAGCTTTAACAACGAATACACTTTTGAAAACTGTCCCGTGGAAGAACCTTAGTCAGTGCATCTGCTGGATTTTCTTTGGTGTATACCTTCACCAGCTCCACCTCACCATCTTCCACCAGCTCTCTGATCCTGTGGTATCTGAGGTCAATGTGCTTCGTCCTGGCATGATAGACTGCATTCTGCGCAAGCATCAGAGCACTCTGGCTGTCACTATGCACCTGGACAACCTTCTGATCAAGTCCCATCTCCAGCATCAAGCCCTTCAGCCAAAGAGCTTCCTTTGCTGCCTCTGTGATACCTATGTATTCTGCCTCCGTGGTAGATAAGGCTGTGATGGGCTGCAGACATGATCTCCACGATACTGGACCACCAAACAGGCTGAACACAAAGCCTGTTGTGGATCTCCTAGTGTCCACATCTCCACCAAAGTCTGCATCCACATACCCATATAACTGCCCACGAGCCTCCTTGGATAAGTTGGATCTCTCAGCATCTTCTTGCTGTCCATAGCAAATACCAACCCCAACTGTACCTACCAAGTACCTGAAGATTCCCTTCAGTGCTCGCCAGTGCTCCCTACCAGGCTGCGCCATGAACCTGCTCACCTGGCTCACTGCATGGGCTATGTCTGGCCTACAACATACCATGGCATACATAAGGCTCCCAACACCAGAAGCATATGGTACCTTCTCCATCTCCTGAGCCTCCACCTCAGTCTGTGGTGACATGGTCTTCGATAAGGAAAAATGTGCTGCCAAAGGTAGTGCTGTCGGTTTGGCATCCTTCATCCCATATCGCTCCAGAATCTTTTTAATGTAGCCACCCTGACTCAGATGCAGCACACCTTTGGATCTATCTCTGATGATTTCCATCCCTAGGATCTTCCTGGCTGGCCCCAGATCCTTCATCTCAAACTCCCGAGACAAAGCTATCTTCAGTTCCTGTACAGCCTTCTCACTCTTGCATGCTATCAGCATGTCATCTACATACAAGAGTAAGTACATCCTAGACCCATCATCCAGAGATTTAACATACACACAAGAATCATACTCACACCTGGAAAGTCCAATGCTCCTAACATAAGTGTCAAATCTCTTGTACCACTGCCTCGGCGACTGCTTCAGCCCATACAGAGATTTCTTCAGCAAACAGACTTTCCCATCTGATCTTGGTTCTCTAAACCCTGGTGGCTGCTCCATGTAGATGCTCTCCTCCAAATGACCATGGAGGAATGCTGTCTTCACATCCATCTGCTCCAGCTCCAAGTCCTGAGCTGCTACAATACTCAATAATAGTCTGATGGAAGTGTGCCTGACAACTGGAGAAAATATCTCACCATAATCGATGCCTTCTTTCTGAGAGTATCCTTTGGCCACTAGTCTTGCCTTATACCTGATACCCTCTTGTTCTGAAGCTCCTTCCTTGCGCTGATAAACCCATTTACAACCAATGGGTTTCTTTCCTTGTGGCAGCTGGACCACCTGCCACGTATTATTGCTGTGAAGAGACTGCATTTCCTCTGCCATAGCATGGATCCACCTATCTCTATCCTGACTTTCCATAGCCTCCTCATAGGTGAAAGGGTCTCCATTCGCTGTCACCAGGGCATATGACAACGAATCCTCAAAGCCGTATCGAACTGGTGGTCGCACGTTCCTCCTGGGCCTTTGCTGTGCGATCCCAGTATCAGTCCCCTGTCCAGCTGCATCCTGCTGAACTCCCTGGCTTCTACCCCCTCTGTCAGTCCTCTCCACCTGAATCTCAAATCCTCCTGGTCCACTAGCAAATGGCACAACTGTATAGGAGGTTGTCTGACTAGTGTTACCGTGTTCTACCTCCTGTAGTCCCTGCTGTGCATCCATGCCACTTCTGTTCTGGAGGATTGAGCTCTCATCAAAGGTTACATCTCTGCTGATGACAACCTTCTTCTCCAAGGGGTCCCATAGCCGATACCCCTTGACTCCTCGCGGGTAGCCTAGGAACACCATCTTCTTAGACCTGGCATCCAACTTACTCCGCTCCCCAGCTCCAACATGCACATATGCTGTGCATCCAAACACCCTTAGATGGTTTAGGCTTGTCTTCCTTCCAGACCATATCTCCTCTGGAATGTCTCCATCTAACCTGGTGTGCGGTGACCGATTGACCAAGTAGCTAGCTGCATCTACTGCGTCAACCCAGAACATCTTTGGAAGCCCTGCCTGCAGCCTTAAGCATCTTGCCTTTTCCAATAGTGTTCTGTTCATCCTCTCAGCCACCCCATTCTGTTGAGGAGTTCCCATCACCGAGAAGTGCCTTCTGATGCCCCACTCCTCACAAAAAATCTGGAACTCCCTGCTGGTGTATTCCCCGCCATTATCAGACCTCAGACACTTCACACTTTTACCCTGCTCCTTCTCCACCTCAGCCTTCCAGATTTTGAACTTGGTGAAGACCTCTGATTTCTCCTTCATAAAGTAGATCCACAGCTTCCTTGAGAAATCATCTATCAGGGTCATAAAGTATCTGGCCCCATTCCTTGCAGAAACTGGGGCTGGTCCCCAGACATCTGTGTGTACTAACTCCAGGGGTTCAGCACTCCTAGCTGTGCTGACTGAGAACTGTACTCTCCTCTGCTTTCCCATCTGACAAGGCTCACAGATCTCCATATCTCCGCTACTCAAGTCTGGAAGCAGACCTCTCTTGCTCAGTTCTTTCATCCCCTTGTCTCCCATGTGGCCCAGGCGGTAATGCCACATCCTGTACACATCCCGGGGATCTTGCTCCACAGCTGCCACCTCAGATTTCACAGTCATCACAGAGCCCTCCATCTTGTATAGATTATTTTCCAGCCTCCTCCCTCTCATCACCACCATGGCTCCATTGGAGATGTTCAGAACTCCACTCCTGGCACGACTGCTGAAGCTGTATCCAGTCCGCTCCAAGTACCCCAGTGATACCAGATTCTTCTTGAGTTCTGGAACATGCTTCACACTGGTAAGAGTGCGCACCATACCATCAAACATCCTCACCCTCACTGTGCCAATACCTGCCACCTTGCAAGGGTGATTATCTCCAAGAGTCACATTCCCCTCCTCAACCTCTGTGTAAGTACTGAACCACGACCGGTTGGGAGTGTAATGATGAGAACAGGCTGAATCCAAGGTCCACATCTCTGTGCTGTGCCTGTGATCATCTGATACAACCAAGAGATCATCCTCCACCTCCTGATCTGCAACTGTACTCACAGACTCAGATCCTCCTTTTTCTCCCTTCTGATTTTTCCACTTAGGACAATTCTTCTTAAAATGTCCTACCTCTCCACACTTATAGCACTTCAGCTCTCTCTTGCCTTTCCTGGACTTTGATCGTCCTCCAGACTTACTTCTGTCCCTGCCCCTACCTCTGCCTGTCCTTTCCCCAACTGATAGACCCTCCTGGGGAACAGCTTCCTTGGTCATCTTCTCCCTCTGCTCATTCGTCCGAAGCACCGAGACAATATCTTCATAAATTAATGTCTCCTTCCCATAGAGCAGTGTTGTGACCAATGAGTCATAAGACGTGGGCATTGAACATAAAAGCAGAAGTGCTTTATCTTCTTCCTCCATCTTGACCCCAACATTCAGAAGTTCATTGCTCATCTGGTCGAATATCTGGATGTGACCCAGCACATCTCCACCTTCTGACATCCGAAGGCTGTAGAGGCGCTTCTTCAACATCAACTTGTTGCACATATTCTTTCCCATATAGAGGGTGTGCAACTTCGTCCAGAGTCCCTTCGGGGTCTTCTCCTCCAGCACTGAATAGAGGACTGAATCCGCCAGACAGCCCCTGATCATTGAACATGTCTTCTTCTCCAATGAAATCCACTGCTTGTCTGTCATCCCATCTGGCCTTTCCTCCAAAGCCAAATCTAAACCCTGCTGCACAAGGAGGTCCTCTACCCGGACTTTCCACATGGAGAAACTTCCCTTCCCATCAAACTTCTCAACCTCTATTTTTATGCTACTCCCCATGGCCAATTTCAAAAATAGCACAAAAATAAATTTTATAAAATAGAGAAGTACCTTGACGAGATTCTGTTGAAATTATTTCAACTCCTTGAAGGCCTCCAGATTACTCCTTGAACCAGGCTCTGATACCACTTGTTAGGGTTTAGACCTTGATGAATAGCAATGGGATTCCCGTTTAGAACTAAGGCCTGTTAGGTTTAGACCATAGCAAATAGAACTAAGGATTTCTAATCCTGTTAGGTTTAGACCTTGATGAATAGCAATGGGATTCCCCGTTCAACAAGAACTAGAACTAAGGATTTCTAATCCTGTTAGGTTTAGACCTTGATGAATAGCAATGGGATTCCCCGTTCAACAAGAACTAGAATTAAGGATTTCTAATCCTGTTAGGTTTACTTCTTGAAAAGGAGGAAGATGGGGAGGAGAAAGAAAGGGCTGCCGCCCTATGATGAGAGAAGGGAATTTTTGGGAGAAAAGAATCTGTTCTCTATTCCATCCAAACCCTAGAGACTAGAGTTTAAATACATCCACGAAGTGGGCCAGGCCCAGACTCAACAAAAAACTCCCATGGACTAACCAATGAGATTAAACTAATCCCCAAGCCCGTGTACACCCGTGACTTGATTTAATCTCAACCCTTGGACTCAAACCCAGCCCAATACAAGTTAGCCCACCTGGGCCTTGATAGCACCACACCAGGCCCAACAATATCCTCATTAAGATCAATTCTAACATCCTTGACAATTGAAGATACAATACCATCACCAAAACTAATATTATGGTAAAAGATTTTCACAAGATCAAGATAAATAGAAAGGTTTGTAGTAAGCAAAAACTCCCATCCTTGAAATATTAACAAATCACCAAGTTCAAAGCTTTCTGCAGCTAGAAAATTAAAGTCAACTAATCTCCCAAATGCTATAGATCTCTTAATCATGGACTAAAAACAAGAAGAGTTAGAGGGAGTGGACTCACTGATGCCTCAAGAAGAAGATGTGTCGCGTCCCACTCTCATTTTGGGTGCCATGATGCAAAAGCAAGAAGATTGAAAGTTGATTCAAGAGAGGGAAGAAGCTTGAGATGGTAACACACGGCTTGGAGAGTGGAGAATGAGGAGAAGTGACCAGCCAAGCATCCTTAAATCCAACCGGTCACAATCAGAAATCCAAACATGAGAAGCTGAGCATCCAATAGGTGAAATTCGGTCATCCAACAACAAAGATGGCTGACCGGTTTAGTGGATTTGGTCATCCACTTCCAAAAGTGGATGGCCAGAAACCAAAAGTCGGATGGCCAGGGAAGGTCATGTAGAAAAGGATTCCATTCATTCAAAGAATTGATTGAAATAATTCAAAATTGATCCAAGAAAAATTTTAAAAATAATAAACATGAAGATCAAGCAGTTGGGATTCATAATATAAATTTCATGCAATGATAATAAGCACAAGAGAGTACAAAAATTAAATAATTATAACAACCAATTAAATAGCAGGATCAAGCATATCAAGCTTCCTTCTAATTTTATAAAATTTTAATTCATCAAGAGGTTTTATGAAAATATTAGCAAGCTACAAATCAGTACATATATGTTCAAGCATAATATCACCATTATTAACATGGTCTCTAATAAAATGATGCCTAATCTCTTTGTATTTATTCTAGAGTGTTGAATGAGATTCTTAGTTAAATTGATAGCACTAGTATTATCGCATTTTATTGGAATGCCCTTAAGTTTAATGCCATAATCTTCTAGTTGTTTAATCCGTAAGATTTGAGCATAGCAACTTTTAGCTGCAATGTACTCAGCCTCAGCTGTGGATAATGGCACTGAAGTTTATTTCTTACTAAACCATGAGATTAAATTAACACCTAGAAATTGGCAAGTTTCACTAGTAGATTTTTTATCTAGTTTACAACCTGCAAAGTCTGAATCAGTATATCCTATTAAGTCAATGATAGATTGTTTGTCATACCATAATCCTAAGTTTATTGTACCACTCAAATATTTAAACATTCTTTTAATAGTGAATGAATGAGTTTTCTTAAGGTTAGCTTGATATCTAGCACACATACAAACATTGAACAATATATCTGGCCTACTAGCAGTTAAGTATAACAAAGATCCTATCATGTCTCTATACAATTTCATAGTAGCACTCTTATCAGTACTACAAGATTTTAATCTACAAGAAGAGCACTCTTATCAGTACTACAAGATTTTAATCACAACAGCACTCTTATCAGTGTACCAATATGTTTGGAAATCTTCATGCCAAATTTCTTTAACATTTGTTTGATATACTTGCTTTGGCAGATGAAGATTCCTTCATTACTTGCTTGATTTGTAGTCCAATAAAATAGTTTAACTCTTTCATCATGCTCATCTCAAACTCACCCTGCATAAGCTTTGCAAAGTCTTGACATAATAGTTCATTAGTAGCACCGAAAATGATGTCATCAATATAAATTTGAACAATAAGCATATCATCATTTTCTCTTTTAATAAATAGCGTTGTATCAATATTTCTTCTAATGAATTTATTGCTAATCAAGAATTTGGTTAAACGATCATACCATGCTCGAGGAGCTTGTTTCAAACTATGCAATACTTTATTCAATTTGAAAACATGGTTTGGAAACAAGTGGCTCTCAAATTCTAGTGGTTGTTCAACAAACACTTGTTCGGCAATATATCCATTAAGGAAGGCACTATTAACATCCATTTGATATAATTTGAAGTTCATAAGATATGCAAAAGCAAGTAACAATCTAATAGCCTCTAGTCTAGCAAAAGAAGCATAAGTTTCATCATCCGTATGTTGCTTAACTCAAGTTCATGCGTCATTAGGGATTCCAATAATTCCTCCAAAGGTAAAGCATTTAGATTCTTTGCCTCTTGAATAGTAGTAACTTTGGCCTTTCAAGACCTAGGCAAAGACCATAATACCTTCCTTACAAGATCAGCATTAGAATATGATTTACCAAGGCTTTTAAGCCCATTAATAATATCAATAAATCTAGTAAACATATCAGAAATGGATTCACTAGAGTCCATCTTAAACAATTCATATCTATGAACAAGCATATTAATTTTGGACTCCTTCACTTGATTAGTACCCTTATGGGTAACATCTAATCTATCCCATATTTCTTTAGCAGATAAATAAGTAGATATACAATTAAACTCATTAGCATCTAAAGAACAGTACAAAACATTCATGGCTTTAGCATTGAGCTGAGCCAACATTTTATCATGTTCATCCCATTTTGTTTTCGGTTTGAAAATCTCCATGCCATTTAATCTAGTCGTGGGTGTGTGGGAACCATTTACTATAGTACTCCATAGGTCATAGTCAAGTGCTTGGATGAAGATTTCATCCTAGCTTTCCAATATCCATAATTTATGCCATTAAATAAAGGTGGCCTATTAGTGGATTGTCCGTCACTCAATAAGGTTGCCATAATCTTTTGCTCTAAGCTTTTTAGGGCTTAACAACAAGAGCACCTACTCTGATACCACTTGTAGCACAGTCATGGGCCATGACCTCAGCGATCCATATCATCCTACAAGTGTACCTACCAGACCGGTCGACTACTGGATCTGTCAGTACACCAACACCAATAGGCTGAGAGCTTGGCTTTAGTGACACGATCACCAGTGAAAGTTTTTATTGATGCTCTGCTTGACTTCATAGTATAGGTCAACTGGCTCTGATACCACTTGTTACCTAGATGTAGCAACCCAAGAGGGGGGATGAATTGGGTTTCTTAAAAATTTAATTAACTAACAAGTATGTGCACTTATATTTCTTTCACAAAAAAAATAACATGTAGTAATATTTTATATAATATTTTAGGTAAAACATTATCAACTTAAAGAGCTCGATTTTAGGAGTCCAACGATGCAAACGGTACTCAAATCGGACTTAAAATGAGCTCAAAATTAAATTTATAAGGATTTATCTTTATCTGCACGTATCTCAAAGCAAACTCGGTAAACAAATTGCCGAGTTCAATCACAGATTTTACACATTCATTTTTCTCTTCCAATTTTTCTTCCCTTCTTATCCCATCACTCCACCAACTAATCAGGGAATAAATTGGATTGAAGACTTTCAAATTGGAAGGAGAATCGTTCGTTTTCTCTCCAAAATCTCTTCATGTTTCGTTCAGATGCCAAATCGAGAAAGAATTCAAATTTGAAAGAAAATCAGCACAATATCTCTGTATTCATGAAACACGTAAAGAAACTGAGCAGATATCAACGTTCATCATTTTTCCGCGTCTCCTCCACGTTAATGGATCAAGCAAACAAATCGCCCGCATTCATTTGGGCTTCGAATCAAGCAAACAAATCATCCGCATTCATTTGGGCTTCGAATCAAATCTGAAACAGTTAGAAATCCACGTCTAGTATGGAAACGGATAGGCACGACCTCTCCATGATTTCTTCGCGTCCTCTCCGCATATAAGCATCTATAAATAGCTTTGGCTAGGCAGATGTGAGATCAATGCCAAACAGAGAAAGAAGGAGAGACATTCGTAAGGCAGAAAGACGTTCCCTCGGTTCAGAGTTCTGGTGGGTTGCAGCTAATCTGATTCAGAAGCAAGGATCCTGGGGAGTTCAATGCCTTCTTGATGCCTTCTTGATGCTGTTGCCTTCTTGTTGTCAGGAAAGAAGATTTATTTTTTTAGTTTTAATTTTATGTATTCGAATGCTTTACAATAAAATATTTATTTAATTTTAGTTCTTAGTAATTTTTTTATTGAAATTAATTCTTGACTGATCTATTCTTAAAAGGGACGGGCCGTTATCTACGGATACGGGCCGTGCTCTCATAAGATAGATCATATCTTAATTATTCTCATTATCTGTTTACTTAAATTCCTAATTACATAATTTTAATTCAAGATAACACTAAAGTCCTTGTGGATTCGATCCCTTACTCTCGCTATCTATTAGTGAAATTAAGGTGTTTTAATCGTTGCACTACGACACGCATCAGATTTTTGGCACCGTTGCCGGGGACTTAAGTGCAGTTATTTTAAAAAAATATTAAAAAAAAATTAAAATTAAAATATTAAAAAAATTTAAATTTAAAAAATTTTAAAAAACTTATCACAAATTTTCTATTGATTTTATTCTTATTTACCTTAATTATTAATTTTTCTTATTTTCTTTTTAACATAAAAAAATATTTTCCTTCTTATCACAAACCCACTTTTAACCTAATCAACTTTTTTTAAATTAACGTAACTTAAAAAAAAGAAACTTAAGAAAACCCTAAGAACTTTCCATACAACATAATTAATTTTTTAAAAATAAATAATAAAATAATAATAAAATTAAATAATAAAATAATTTAAAATTAAAAAAATATTTTATTTATTTTTAGATTGATTTAGATAAATTTATTGTCTGCAAAACTTAAAATATTTTCATTGACATCTCATAATTTATTAGGAAAATAGAAACTTAACCACAAAAATCTAAAAAAAAAAGTAAGTAGATTAATTTTTTGCAAGAGCTTGACATCTGCTTGTTGCATAGCATTTTCATAATTAACTTTAAGGGCACAAACCCCTAATCAAGATAAGGTGGGGAGTTCATCACCCTTCCTTGGCCCATAAACCACATTCTTCATTTTGCATTAACCCAAGCCTTTAATTTTAAAATTAACTAGACGTCAGCCCCTAAGGAACTCGAGCTCAATAGGACAAGGCACCCAAAAGAGTTGGACCGGTCGAGATTGACTGCTTAATTGGTGTCTAGAAAAGGAAGAGGAAAGTGGTTACTTAATTGGTTCCGTCCTTACCTAGTAAGGATGGGGGGACCCCCACTACCTTATCCTTAACTGGCTAGTTGATCAGCTAATTTTTGACTTGGAGGGCTCCAAGGCGGTCTTGGAAGTTAGGAGCTGTCTAGATTTAGGTTAAGCCTAGGGTAGAGAGTTTAATCTTTGTTAACTTGATTGCTAAGAATTATTAAATCCTAATTAAATTAGTCATTGCTCTTAGTTCTAGAATCTTTAGGATACTTCTTTTAGAATTATCTCTTTTTCTTCTATTACATTAAAAAAAAATTAAATTACTTTTGAATCGTAGGGTGTATGCTTGGTCGCCGATCGTTGCAACCAACCTTATACCCTTAGATCCTGAGATAGAAGAACTTTAGAGCAAACAGACTTAGAATTATGGACCCTAATAACGAAAATGATCCACCACGACAGTTAAAAGAGTATTTCACTCCTTCAAGGTATACCTACTCTCCCTGCATTCAAGTGCCTCCAGTGGAGGCTGCCCAATATGAAATTAAGTCAAGTGTAATTCAAATGTTACCATCTTTCTATGGACTTACAAATGAGGATCCCTACAAACACTTAGATGAATTCTTGGAAATTTGCTCAACTGTCAAGATTCAAAATTTCTTTGATGATGCACTTAGGCTTAAGTTATTCCCTTTTTCCTAAAAGATAAAGCCAAGTATTGGTTAAATTCATTAGATACTTAACAATTTCAACTTGGGATCATCTTCAGAGAGAGTTTCTTAAGAAATACTTTCCTATAGGAAAAACGAATCAAATTAGAAAAGCCATAACAAGTTTTTCCAGACAATGGGAGATGTTTCATGAGACATGGGAGAGATTAAAAGAACTGATTAGAAAATGTCCACATCATGCCATACCCAAATGGCAACTGGTTCAGTGCTTTTATGATGGTTTATCAGAAAAGTATAGGCAAATGGTTGATGCTTCATGTGGTGGGACATTTATGTTAAAAAATGAACATGAAGCTTGGCAACTCTTTGAGACATTGAGTGAGAATTCATTACATCACATGTCAGTTGCTCGTCGAGACCCTCCCGTAGAACCTAAAAGAGGTGGAATATATGAAATAGGTCATTCTATAGATATCTATACTAAGGTAGATGAACTATACTAAGGTAGATGAACTATCCCAGAAACTTGACCGATTCTACAAGTTGGAAACACCTCTTCCCATCTACTCAAAATCATGATGTCTGTATAATTTGTTCAAGTCCAACCCATTCTACAGGTGAATGTCCAGCTGCATACCAATTTCCTGAGCTTGTTCAAGAGCAAGCCCACCAAGCCCAAACCCGATTGGCTCCTAGAACAGGAAATGATCCATATGCAAATACTTACAATCCTGCTGGCGAAATCACCCAAATTTTTCTTGGAAACCTCAACCTAACCAATTCATCATCGATCAGACCTAATTATCAAGAAACCAATTTTAGAAGCATGCCATATTCACAATATCCAAACATCCCACAACCTCCACCGAATAATCATCCTACTTTTGAAGACAAAGTGTTACAAGCATTGAAAGGGCTAGAAATGAATACTCAAATCCTTCACTCCCACACACAATCTATTGCAAAACTAGAAACTCAGATAGGTCAATTAGCCACAGCATTCAGTAGAAGGGAGGAGGGTAAGTTACCTAGTCAGCCTATCGATAACCCAAAAGGACAATTCATGGCTGAAGGTTCCAATAGTCCTGACAAATTCCCAGAACATGCTAAATCAGTCATGACTCTAAGAAGTGGAAAGAACGTTGAACCCACCTGAACCAACCCAGAAATTAGAAGTGGCTAAACCGGAAAAGAGAAGAAATGAAGAAGAAAAGGAATTGCAATGATCAAGCAATCACACCTAAAGCCCCATTCCCTAGTGCTTTAGAATCTCCTTTATCTTTGGACAAGAAGAATATAAAAATGAATGAGATGCTTGAGTTATTTAAGCAAGTCAAATAAACTTACCTCTTCTCGATGCTATCAAGCAAGTTCCAGCTTATGAAAAATTTTGAAGGATCTATGCACACAAAAATGGAAAGCCAAGACACAAATACAAAAAAAATCCAGTTGACTGAGCAAGTCAGCTCAGTTGTTCAGCAAATAACCCCACCCAAACTAAAAGATCCTGGTACCCCGATTATATCATGTGTCATAGGAAACTTCACAATCAAGAAAGCATTATTAGATTTGGGTGCGAGTGTAAACCTTCTCCCAAGTTCAGTGTATGAGTTATTCGGATTTGGAGAGTTGAAACCCACGACGATAACACTACAATTGGCAGATAGATCAGTCAAAGTACCTCGTGGAATATTGGAAGATGTATTAGTGAAGGTAGATGAATTTTATTTTCCTGTCGACTTCCTTGTGTTAGTGGTAATCCTAACCAAATTTCATCATCCTTGGAAGACTTTTTTGGCTACTGCTAATGCATGTATAAATTGTAGAACGGGTGTGATGGATGTATCTTTTGGAAATAAGAAGATGAGATTAAATATTTTTAATGCTTTCCAAGGACCACCTGTGTATGATTTAAATGAAGTAAACATGATCGAAGAAGTTGTAGATAAGAAATTTCAAAGTTTGCTTGATTCGGATCCTTTACGAACATGTCTTACACATTTTGGAATAGATGACTTTGATATTGATGAGTACACCAAAGAGATAAACCTATTATTAGAACCACCTAAGTTTGATACATCCCTCATTGGACTATAAAATATGAACCACTTCCAACTAAACCAAGCCCTTTAATACCATCCTTGGAAGAACCACCCCAACTAGAATTGAAACCTCTTCCTGTTGACTTAAAATATTCATTCCTTGGACCCAATGATACCCTTCCAGTAATCATTGCATCTACCCTAACCTCTGAGCAAAAAGATAAATTGGTAGATGTACTTAAAGAACATAAAGAGGCAATTGGATGGACAATAGCTGATCTTAAGGGAATTGACCCTTCCGTTTGCATGCACCACATTCATAGTGAAATTGAAGCCAAACCACATAGAGACATGCAACGAAGGCTAAATCCGAACATGAGGGATGTTGTTAAGAAAGAAGTAGTAAAATGGCTTGATGCTGGTATTATTTATCCAATTTCGGATAGTCAATGGGTCAGTCCAATCCAAGTAGTACCTAAAAAGTCGGGTATTACCGTGATTGAAAATGAAAAGGGCGAATCAATTCCTACTCGCACATCAACTAGTTGGAGAGTGTGTATAGATTATCGAAAGTTGAATGCCGTGACTAGGAAAGACCACTTTCCTTTGCCTTTTATCGATCAAATTCTAGAACGGCTAGCGGGACAAAGTTTCTTTTGTTTCTTAGATGGATATTCAGGATACAATAGTCCCAGTATTTCCTACAGATCAAGAAAAGACCACCTTCACCTGTCCCTTTGGAACATTTGCCTTTAGACGCATGCCTTTTGGTCTTTGTAATGCACCAGCCACTTTTCAACGATGTATGTTGGCCATATTTTCTGATATGATTTGTCAAATTTTGAAATATTTATGGATGAATTTTTAGTTTTTGGTGCTTCATTTGATAGCTGCCTTGAGAACTTGACTAAGGTACTGAAACGATGTATGGAAATGAATTTAGTCCTAAGTTGGGAAAGAGCCATTTTATGGTTCGTGAGGGAATTGTGCTCGGACACATTGTTTCAGAGAAAGGAATTGAGGTTGATAAAGCCAAGGTTGAATTGATCTCAAATCTACCCCCCAACCTCAGTTAAACAAGTACGATCTTTCCTTGGCCATGCTGGTTTTTACAGACGCTTCATCAAGGATTTCAGTAAAATTTCTTGACCCTTGTGTAATTTGCTGGCCAAAGATAGTTCTTTTAATTTTGATGAAGATTGTCTTGTTGGGAATTGTATCCTAAAGCCAATCATTTGATGATTGTGCTGATGTAAATTGTATATAAATTGATATATTAATAAAAGTTATTTGGTAGTTTATTCATTACAAGAACATCTTCTTAATACTTCTGAAAGTAATGAAGCCCTTAGGATCTTCCTCACGATAAAGGAGAATTTATCTTAGAAGGTCCTTAAAAGAGTTCGCGACCAAATGATATACTATGACAGGGGCATAGTACTATCAATTATAGGACGTTGTATATCATATTTATTGGTTATCCTCTTAACCAAGGATGTAGAGACACTGGTATGACATACAGGTGAAAGTGTAGGAGTACATTTCACCGAACGTGACTCATTTCTGGATACTCTGCTGTCAAGAGTTAATCCGAGAAGATATAGGTATAAGTATCCTTCAGACCTGAAGATCACAACCAGTGGCTTACAAGTAACTCATTGTACTTAGGTGCCGGACCACCTGGATTTCTAATCCAGCTACGAAAGGTTACTGGGTGCAGTCAAGTACTTGTGGTAGTCAGTTGTGGATCAAGATGGAATTGGACCTATCCCATTAAAAGGAGAAATGCTTGTGTTTCAATTTAGCAAGACCTTGGCCAAGGCACTTCATGTGAAAGTCACATGATCACTAAAGTTGAAATCACTTTATGAATTTTCTATTTAGAGTTGACAGGCTCTTAAGCCATCCTTAGCATTTATGGTCAAAAGGATGAATTATACGGTAACTGTTTCTTAGGGTTCTTGGAGTTTGCTTGACAACTCTTCGACCTATCCAGACGTCGGGTTCCATTGCTAGATGGGCACATCGATTAGTATAGAAAGTTGTTTCTATGCTACCGGCTTAGGTTCGAACCTAGAGAGTCACACGCATAGAAGTTTCCTAGGATGATCTATTTGTTGATCAACGATTGAGAATCGTATATGATTTAATTAATCAATTTGATTGATTGAATTATCTCAATTGGGTTAAGTACAATTGAATAAGATTCAATTTGGTTTAAGTCTATTAGAAGGAAAAGTCAATTTCAAATATTGATTTGAAATTAGACTTGATTTGAATTTAAATAGATTTAGGATTAGCCAAATTTGATTTGGGTTTGGACCATAATTTATGTGGGTTAAGTCAAATAAATTCAGATCAGAACCTAAACCTCTCGAATATGGATCTCATATGATGAGATGGCTAAAATCACATATCATGAGATAGAATTTAATGCATGACATTTATTTACCGAACGTCGGATTTATCCCTCGTCTCTTTGGTTTTCTCCGAGCAACGGAACTAAACCAAACTCCGCGACTCCTTGGTTTTCTCCGAACATCGGAATTAAACCAAGCGCCGTGCCTTGGCGTCTCTTCGCTTTGCCAAACGACGGATTCTTAAATATCAGAATTAAATATCAAGGCTAAATCTAGACTATAAATAGAGGGCATTCCCTCACCAGAGAACACAGAATAAAAAAATAGAACAACAATACACGATTTGTCGTGGATTGTAATTCTAAATTATCGTGGATTGTAATTCTAAAATGTTAGAATAGAAAATCCTGGTGTTTCTAGTGTTAGCGGAAGCCTGATGGATCTTGGAGGAAGATT